>SNQJ01S0027677.1:22540-81398 GCA_010110895.2 Picea sitchensis
AATTAAGGGGTAATGTCCCAATATTAGGGCTTAACACATAGAGCTAGTCCAAGAGTCCATCACACAAGTAGAATGGCACCACCAAGAGTTTGAGGATCATTTGTCGCAACAAAGAAACAACTGAAATGAATAGTAGCATAAGAGAAGTTCAAGGAGGTAGTCGAAACTTTGACTCTGGCACCACGAGTATTTTTTCATGGATATTACTTACCACCAAGGAAGGATGACACACCACCACTAAATGTACGAGTGAATGAAAAGTACCCATTGTCGATAGCACCAATTCCGGTCGGCATCAATACTGACGAAGACATGCTTGGGAAGATTTCCAACTTGAATTCTATGGACCATGATATCACATATACACATAAATTCCATGAGTTAGCGAGGGATCAATATTTATGCACGAAGATTTCCCCAGGAACATGAGAAATTCTAGTAGATCCGCAGGAATGGGCGTCGGTCTTAGGGAAAGTAGGGATATTAAACTTGTTCGAAATTCCACATTTCAGAAAAAGTACGTAAATTAATGCTTGTGTAAAGATTTTACTCAGTTGCATTCATGGGGGGACACTTTGGCTCGATCCCCTATGATCTATTGATACTTCACTGATTTCATGTATCTCAGGGTTATGAAAAGTAGGAGAAGACCCAACACTATTTTTCAACAAAATGGAAGGGTGAGCCCTCTCCGAGTTCATGAAAGAAAAATTTGACACATTGAGAGGTAAGAGGGTTATGGATGTCAAGATCATCAATGACAAGAATTTTAGTTTTACGATGCAGGTTTTGGCATGAAAACTATTGCAAAAATGTTGCAAAGATGAAGTACCAGCTGTAGTAATTTCAGCAACAGAGAAATGTAAGGAAGGACTTCATATGAATTGGGCTACATTTTTAGTCAACCAATTTTTACAAGATTGCACGGAAACCCATGAGAAGGGAAATGACTTTCACTACGCATGGTTGCTCATCCTCATTGCACTTGTCAGTTGGAAAGAGATTGGGTATTACCAGTGCATGCATACTTCAGGTCGCAACCCTTTAGCTATTAGGTATGCCAACTTGTGCCACACAACAATCAAGAGACAACAGAATGACAACAACGCCATATTTTATACCTATTTGGAGCTCATTACTATTGTGGTGGATATCACACTGTGAATATCCGAGGAAAAAGTTATCGCATACAAGGATATCGCATGATTCAGAATCGAAATGCACCATATGTATGTGCAAGCCAAAAAGGATCCTCTATGGCAATGGTTTCCAACCAGTTATCGATTAACAACAGAAGATGTGCATTTAATAATCAATGATTGGGAGGAAGATTGGAAGATCTCGTAGACAAGACAGGGCCATCCATAGAGGATGAAGACCAAGAAAAAAGTGAGGAAGAATAGGATCAAACGAATGGCATAGGAAATCTTCCTCGCCAATCTACAGTCCCTGAAAAAGGGATCAAAAGGAAGGATAAGGGGCCATAATAGGAAGGATGGGTGCAGAAGAAAGTTAAGGCACAAAAGAATACCCCATTTTGTATCTTAACCAATGATGATATGGATAGGATTGGCTACTGGATATGGGATACCACGGAGGAAATATGGGAGGAAGCATCAAAGAGGCAAGAAGAAAAAAACAAAAGGTGAAGGATCAAATAGGAATACTTCAACAGCTACTAGAAGTAACATGCATCATTATATATCATAGATTAGGGGGAGGACTGTTCACAAGACCAAGGATAAAAGTGAAAATCATGCAGTCGGCCCTGACAGAACTAATAGGGGAACATAGAGACTTATGGATTAAGGAAGATGCGCTAGAGTTTCCAGTGGGAAAATTATAGGAGAAAATAAAGTCATTGGGCTAGCTTAATATATTCATATCAAAAATTCCCATAAAAATATAAAAGGACTTTCAAGCAGAATTGGTGCAAGAAATCAAGAACAAAGGAGACAAAGTGAACCGAGACTTGGAAAGAATAAGGGATGAAAGAGCCCAAGTGAAAGCATAGTATGATATGGCACTTCAACAAAAGAAGGTGATTGAAGGATGGATATAGGAATTTTTGAAGAATAACGAGGGGGTTGAGGAAAAGGCCATGAAATATGTACAAGAGAAGGATGAATTTGAAGCCATGGAGAAAAACACACAAGAAGTTGTCTAGAAATCACACTAGGAAGTACCAGAAGTTCCCCTAGTAATAGAAGCCACTATGGAGGAAAAACTGTTGAATATTGGTGAATTCATTAAGGGCTTTAGGGAGTAGATACAGCATTTACAACTGAGGATTATGCTCGAAACGCCACCAGAGGTGCATGAAGGTAGGGTGAGGATGGAAACGACATCAGTTTCCAACATTAAGAAAGTTGAATATGAATGTGAAAACATTTGTGAGGAGAGTCTGCAGGTATGGAAAAAGATCATAGGAGACCTGAAATATGAAGGCCATAGAGGCCAAGCTGAGCAAAGCGCAAGAAAAAGTACATGAGGTAGCATAAAAGGCAGCTACACTGCCACCAATAGAGTGTATGGAAGCCACTTTGGCTTAGCAATAGGCATGTGTAGAAGTGGAGAGACTGAGGGACCAACAAAATATCCTTCAATAGAGACTAGGAACATGGAAAGAAGAAGAAGTAAGGATAATTGGAGAATTGAACATTTTTTAAGGCAAGGTCAAACAAGTAGTGGTGGAAGCAGAGAAAAAACTCAAAGACTTGACCTCACAAGCCATAGAGGGGATAGCAGCAACAAAGGCCGTAGTTTTAAAAGGGGTAGAGATCACTAAGGATGTCTCTCAACACTTGATTTATGGGTAGAAGAAAAAGCAACAGACTTGAGTGGCTCGAGATGAGCCACACGTGAGTGTTGGGGGCATATTGGAGAGGCAGTTTTGGATACAATGTTGGGAGAAAAACCTAAGTATAAGGAAAGTGCAAAGAGGAAGGAAAGAAACATGCAACTAAGACAAATTCCATAAGAAAGTGCCCAAAAGGAAGAAAGTGAGAGGAGGAAGACAATGCACAGACAGAAGAATAAATAAAGAGAGCGAGATAATAAAGCATGAGAGAAGGATGACAACACAACATTCCAGAAATAGAAGAATAATAAAAAAGAAACATGAAGAGCAAAAAGCAGAAGAAAGTGGTTGAGCAACCAGTTAACTAAGTTGGCCATGCATTGTAATGGGATAATTTTGGGATAAGTAGATTAGGGTTTTAGGCTCTATATTTTGAAGTATAAATATGTAACGAGTTCGGATATTAGGGGGATGGAAAGATTATGCCAGAATCATGAATGTAATAGCTGGTTAGCAAGGAGAAAGATGAATGAAGAGAGATTTTAGAGAGGAAATTGAGTCTTGTGGTATCTAATTGCCTATGTGTGCTTATGAATTATGTTGTTATGTTTCTTAGAACAGACTTAGTTTATGGATTAATTATGGCCTAATATTCATGACTGTGACTATGAAGAATCTTTGTGATAATCGGAAATATGCTAAGAAGAGGAATCTAAAAGAAAGTAATACTAACTAGATTCAAATCACCCACATAGATAAAAGAAGGAAGAATGAATCAGGTGTTTGTCTCCCTTTCCCTTACTACTATAGAAGCTTGGTTCTTGTAGTCTCAATAGATACCTTGAGTGAGACTTCATCTACATAAGAAGGTGATTCCGAAAGGGCCAGTGTCTAGTGAGTTTGTTGTTCATAGATAAACCAAACCTTGGGTATTACAACCTACATGTAAACAAGTAAGCCAACACCCCTTCTTATTTCCTTGCTCCTCGTGAGGCTGCGGAAGTGGAATGTCAACTCCAACAACTTCTTAATACTGACCACATCCAATTGAGTCCATCATCTTATGCCTCTCCTTCCTTCATCATTACCAAGAAGGAGTTTGTGGAATGGAATTTAGTCATAGACTATCGGGCTCTTAATACGGCCACAGTCAAGAATCATTACCCTCTACCATGCATTGATGATTTACTGGATCATTTGAAGGGTGCCCGGTTCTTTACCAAAATGGATCTTACAACAAGATATCATCAAGTTTACATGAATGCAACTGAACTTGGAAGACATCTTTCAAAACTAAATTTTGGATTTATGAATGGATGGTGATGCATTCATTCTTACTAATGCCCCTACTACTTTCATGAGGCTAATCAATGATATTTTCCGAGCACATTTGGGAAAAATTGTGGTGATCTATTTGGATGATATCTTGGTCTTTAGCAAGACCCGGGAGGATCATTTTATCCATGTGCGCACTGTGCTAGACCTATCACGCACTCACAAACTACAGGTGAAACATTGTAAATATTATTTTTGGCAACCTTCCACTCAACATTTGGGTTTTTTTGTCTCTGTTGAGGGTGTTATCCCATATCCCACGTACAAGATCTTGCACATTGGCCAACTCCTCACTAAGATATTAATTTCAAGAGATTTATGGGTGGCATTAACTTTTATCATCAGTTCATTGTTGACTTCTCTTAGTTAGCACGCCCTCTTCATCAACTTTCCAATGAGAATTAGTTTGTTTGGTCTCCTTTGTCACAACAACAATTTTATTCTCTCAAAAATGCTCTATGTTCTACACTTGTAATTTATTTACCTTATCTTCAGTCTCCCTTTAAGATTGAGCCAGACGCCTCTCAATATGCTATTGGTGGGGTTCTTAAAAAGGGAGGACACCCTATTGCATTCCATTCAGAGACATTGTCCAATGCCAAATGAAATTATAGCACTTATGAAAAATAGTTCAGAGCATGGTACAAGCATTGAAACAATGGCACCATTACATCTTAGGGAAATAAACAATCCTCCACACAGATCATCATTCGTTGATTTTCATCAATTCTCAAACTAAGATACAAGAGCAGTGTCATTTAAAGTGGGTCACTTACATTCAACAGTTTCACTTGGTGAAAAAATACAAGAAGGGCACATCCAATAGGATGGATGGTATCCTAAGTCGGTCCCCTAGGCAGGTACTTCAAGTCCTAGTCGTATGTTGTGCTAACTATGAGGCTTGGAAGCCTCTCTATGCATCTAATCCCTTCTTTGTAGAGATATGAGATGTTGTTCAACATCCCACCATGGTCAATCAAATTCCATTTATGGATTATACAATTAGAGTTGGGTGGCTATATAAACTCAAATAGTTATATGTCTCGACTTCTTAATATCGTCTTACTTTGATTAAAAAGGCTCGTGTTTCCTCCTATGGTGGCCATTTTTGGTCTCTAAAAATAGTTAAGCACTTGAAGTGATCTTTCTTTTGGCCTTCTATGACCCATCAAGTGGAGCATTTCATCCGTCTTGTGCCTTGTGTAGTCAACATAAACCTTCCAATCGAAAATTTGGTTCATATCAACCCCTTCCTCTACCTTATTTCCCTTGGGACTTTATTTCCATGGATTTCCTTTGTGGTTTACCTCCGGCCTTAAATGAGCATGATTCCATCTGGGTTATTGTTTGTCATTTCTCTAAGATGGCTCTTTTTTTCCCTTGTAATAAGACCACTATTGTTTCCCAAATCGCAGACTTTCTCTTTCATAATGTTTGGCCACACTTTAGCCTTCCTACTAGCATCATCTCTGATCGTGGTGCTTGCTTTATCAACACCTTCTAAAACAAATTGTGGGATTTACTGGGTTTTCAACTCAAATATTATACTAACTTCCATCCCGAAATGGATGGCCAAACCGAGGTAGTTAACAATATCCTTTTCCATGCTCTTTGCATTCATTTTTCCAAAACCAAACAGCGGGATACAACCCTCCATGTCATTCAACATAGTTATAATAATGTTGTACATATTTCTACTGGAATTTCTCTTTTTGAGGCCTTTTTTGAATATCAATATTTATCCCCTTATTAACTTTCGCTCACCTTGTAGCCTTCTGGCACTCCACACCAACAAAAAGAACGAACATCCTCCCTTTTATTTTTGCAGAATCTAGCATGCAAACATGTGCAAGTCTCTGAAGCGCTAAATGCATCCCAACAACGCTACAAAGCCTGCGATGATGCTCACCATTCCCCTATGGTTTTTACCCCTGGTTATAAAGTTTGGTTTTACATGGAACACCAACATTTTAATAAAGTTTGGTTTTACATGGAACACCAACATTTTAAATACCAACATCATCACAAAATCAAGCCTATCCTCTATGGCCCTTACACTGTTCTCCAACGGATTGGGGACAATTATTATCACCTTGACTTCCCATCCCAACTAGGAATCCATGATGTGGTGAATGTGAATAGTCTAGAACACTATGAACTGCCATTTCTGGAAGATAATGTCATTGTCTCTCATCATGTCGAGTTAATCATTGATTTCGAGCCTCCCTTGCTACAAGACACCTTAATTGACACTATCCATACCACCACCGGTAATCAACATCATACCTCTTACCTTGTTGGGTGCACAAGACAGAATCCTGCTCAGGCTAAATGGTTTTCAGAAGTTGGCATGCACAAGCATTTTCCTCATTTATTGACGAAAGTGGGGACACTTTCGGGATTAAACATGCAGGAATTGGGCAACCCAACAAACATCCATGTGAATCCCAAGGAAGAAGCACTCCCTCAGCCAGCGAGATTCTTGGAAGGCTCACTCTCTCAACTTATTGGAGGACAAGAACAATTGGGCACAAGTCCCAAGGAAGTAGTTGATCAGATCTAACTAACTAGCTATTAGAAGCTACCCGCAGCTTGACCTATTCAAGCCATCATGTAATAACATGCATATATATAAGCCCGCCCTTTATTCTAAATAGAGTGATGATTGTTTGCTCTTAGTTTAGTTATAATATTCATGTTCTTATGTTCTAGTTAAATTCTTGAGTGTTGTTATTGCAAATCAAGATATTCGATGAACTTGGACTTTAAATCTCAATTAGAACATCTACATGTAAATTCTAATAATAAATATCTAAAAACCCGTTATAAATAAATATTAAATGTTGAAATTTGATGTTTATTTATGTTAATTAAATATAAAATTTATGAAAATTAAATGTTTTCATCATATTTTAATTAAGTATAAATTATTATAGTTAATTTTAATGTTGTTGTTTGAGTTACAATTTTAAACCTAGTTTATTTTTAGAAAACTTTAAAAACCGAAAAAAAAATATAATATGAAATTTATCTTCTTAAAAAATTATTACTTTCTTAAATAACAAATTATAAAAAAAATTAAAATAGTAAAAATGTTCTCAAATAAAATAATAAGATTTCCCTTTCAACAATGCTATAAATGTATTTTCATAAATTATATACAATATATATAAATTTCATGCATTTTCATAAATTATATATAATATATATAAATTTCGTGAAAGAAAAATAATTCATTTCAACGTTCTCTATCTATTTGATTAAAATTAACAATAACAAAAGTATTTGGGTTACTTTGTTTCTTGATTTCAACTCACGTTGATTAATCTTTGTACAAGATTCTCATATATTCATAAAAACATATTATTTCCCAGCCCAAATTGCCCAAATTTCCAAATAAAGTAATTTTTAATACAACAAATACTTAAAATATGAGAAAACCAACACACAGGTGAGACTCCGCTCATGATCTATATTATTAAATGAGGATTGATTACATCATTATATAGGAAGCTACTTTACTTAGTCGGTTACATCAAACCACATATAACTAGACTCTACTTACGCTACTGACTCTGTCAACTGATGCTTACAATTGACGCTTACAACTGACTCTTACTCCATTATTTCCAAGTCTCCCCCTTAATGGAGAATGGTTTGAGTTATACACCTAACATCTCCCTAAATATCTCAAACTTAATCTTTCCAACAGGCTTATTGAAAATATCTGCAGCATTTTCACTAGTATTACAATACATAAGAGCTATTCCATTTGACTGCAACTTTTCTCGAACAAAATGAATTGAGCATCAACATGCTTTGTCCTTGCATGAAAAATCGGATTCTTCGCAATATTGATTGAACTTTGATTATCACATTTGATCACTGTAGGTTCATTTTGTTCTTTTCCAACATCTTGAAGATGCCTTCTCAACCAAACAGCTTCTCAAGTTGTTGCACACAAAGCTTTATATCTTGCTTCAGTAGAAGACAAAGATACAGTAGGCTGCTTTTTATTGCTCCATGAAACAACCCCAGATCTAATGCCAAACACATATCCAGTGGTTGATCTTCGATCATCTGGATTTCCAGCCCAATTAGAATCTGAGTAACCTGTCAACTCAACATCAAATGCATTAGTATATTTAATACCATAATCAAGTGTTCATTTTAGATACTTGAGTACCACCTTTGTTGCATTCCAATGGCTTTCTAGAGGTTTCTCCATAAACTGACTTAACACACTCACATAATATGCAATATCAGGTCTTGTTGTGGTGAGATAATTCAAACTACCCACCATCTATCTATACATAGTGTCATTCGCCTCCTTCAAACCATCATCACAAGAAAGTTTCACATTCTGCTGCATGGGAAAAATAGAAGATTTATACTGATCCATTTTAAATCTCTTAAATACTTCTTTGACATACTTACTCTGACAAACAAATGTTTGGCCTGTATTTCTCCAAACTTCAATACCTAGGCAGTAATGTAACTCACCAAGATCTTTCATTTCAAAAACTTTTGACAACTGCTCCTTGATTTCATCAATTAATTTCTCTGCATTTCCTGTAATTATCAAATCATCAACATATAAGGAAATCAATACTATATATCCTTGATCATCAAATTTGGTATATAGATTTGGATCATTCTTGCTCGTCATAAAACCCTGTTGAAGAAAGAAAGAGTCTATATTCTCATACCATGAACTAGGTTACTATTTTATTCCATACAATGCTTTCTTTAACTTGCACACTAAGCATTCTTGCCCTTGTTCCACAAACCCTTCAGGTTGAGTAAGGTAAACCTCCTCATTTAACTCACCATTCAGAAATGCAGATTTAACATCTAATTGGTGCAACTTCTAATGATACTTTGTAGCTAAAGCAATTAACAATCTGATAGTATTCAATTTAGCTATTGGTGAAAATATTTCAGCATAATCAATACCTTTTGTTTGTGAATACCCCTTTGTAACCAATCTAGCCTTATATTTGTCTATACTACCATTTGATTTAAACTTGGGTTTTTATATCAATTTGCATCCAATGGGATTTTTATGTTTAGGCAATTCAATCAATTCTCAGGTATTGTTTTTCATTATAGATTCATATTCTTCCTCCATTGCATTTCGCCATTCATCATGTTCATTAGCTTCATCAAAACTCATGGGTTCTATGACATTTGAAATGCTACTCATTAGGGCATAGTCTCTATACCTCTCAGGGAGCCGAACCTGTCATGACGATCTTCTCAATTGATTATCTTCCTCCCCACTTTGTGAAGATCTGTCTTCACGTCTAGGTGAACTGTGACTGCTTGAAGTGTCCATATCACTGAGTCCTTCTTCTTATTGTTGTTGTTGTCGTTGCAGTTGTGGCTACTGCTGTGGTGGCTATTGTTGCTCTTCTTTAACTTTTTCATCAAGAAGTCTATGCCATTCCTCATGACTGTTGTTGTCATGATTTCCTTCTTCCTACTCATGGAAAAGTACATCTCTACTTGCAAATACTTTGTGAGTAGAAGGATCAAACAGTTTGTATTCTTTGAATTCAGAACAATACCCAATGAAAATACATTTAATGGATTTAGCATCCAATTTCTTCCTATTCTCCTTTGGAATATGAGAAAAATCCTTACACCCAAATACTTTCAAATTGTGAACTACAGGTTTGGAACCATACAAGGCTTCGAAAGGAGTAACATTATCAATACACCTTGTTGGAATTTTATTCTTTAAATAAACTGCAGTATTTATGGCTGCAGCCCAAAATGCATTTGAGATATTCTTACCTTTCATCATATTGCATGCACACTCTACTAGAGTTTTGTTTTTCCTTTCAATGACTATATTCTTCTGTGGAGTGTGAGGTATTGTAAACTGTTGTATTATTCCATGATCTTTGCAATATTTGATGAATTCCCCTGATTTATAATCTCCCCCTTGATATGAACGAAGGATTTTGATGGATTTTCCTGTCTTCTTTTCCACCATGGTTCTGAATTCCTTAAAGTAATCGAAAACATCACTTTTTCTTCTAAGGAAATAAGCCCATGTGTATCTCATGCAATCATTAATAAATAACATAAAGTAAAATGCACCTCCTAAAGACCTAGTTTGCATAGGCCCACAAACATCAGTATGCACAAGATCTAACACATCTCTCTTTTTCCTATCAGGATTAGAGGGGAATTCATCTATGTGCATCTTTCCTAATGCACATCCATCACAAACAACATTCTCATTCTTTAACATGGGAATTCCTTCAACCACATTCTTTTTCTGTAATAACAATAAATCAGGATGATTGATGTGGCCATACCTTTGATGCCAAAGAATATCTGTTTCCATAGTTGCAGAAGTCATTGCTTGATGTGCTTTGTTGCTAACATCAAGTTTGTATAGGCCTCCTTCTCTGACTCTCGTTGCAACAGTTTGGAAGTGGTCCAACAGATCCTTCACTATGCAATAATTCTTGAAGAATTCAACCTTCAAGTTATGATCTGTAATGGTGGACACAGAGATCAAATTTTTCTTTATCCCTGGTACATAAACAACATTGCGAATGTGACGAATAGTACCATTCGGCAATGTCATAGGAATGTCTTTGTATCCCTTGATCTGATGAGCACGACCATCTCCAAGATATATGCTCACTCCATTCTGTGTTTCTTTAAAATTAGTGTACCACATCTCAATACATGTCATATGTACTGATGCTGTGGAATCCACAAACCAGGCATCAGAATCATTCATTTCAGTAGATAATAGACACAAACAACATAAGATCCCGTGAATCAAAATTTGGGGGTACATCAATATCATCACTAGCAATAAATAATCTAAGATCATGATTTGAAGATTGTTCTACATAATGACCTAAATGTGTTCTAGGTTCATTCCTAGCCTCATCACTCTTCTTCTTATGACAATATTTAACAATATGTCCAGGTCAACCACAATAAAAACAACTATTTGACTCAGTCATGTTAGATTGCATACCTTGATTCGGTATTGGAGATTTTCTTCTCTGCGATGAACTACCTTTCTCCCATAAACTGTCTCCTTTACCTCTTTCTCCTGATCTCCCTCTCGCGAATCTCTTATTTGACCATAGTGCCAAATCTTTATTCTGAGGCTTCAAATTCCTGTGCCTCTCTTCCTCTTGCAGCAAAATACCTGTCAGTTCTTCAAACATAGGAGGTTTCTCCCTTGTTGCGAGACCTATTATGAACATCTGATAATCTTCTAGGATACCATTTAAGCTAATAGTGACCAAATCAGTGTTGGAAACAGTTTCCCCTATATTTACTAGCTCGTCTTTCACCTCTTTAATACGACCCAAAAATGAACTAGTATATTCATTTCCATACATCTTAATGCCTAGCAATTTAGTTTTCGGGAACAAAATGTGATTTGTGATGCTAGTTTCATACAAGGCTTTAAGCGTTGTCCATGTTTCAACAGAAGTTGTAGCTTCTCTAATATGTGGAATTATGCTATCTTTAACAGACATGCGCAACAGTACCTTTGCCTTGTTTTTGTGCTTCTCCCAATCTTGGATCTGTGTTGTTGTCGCACCTGCAGCTGCATCAGGTTTCACTTCAGTTCCCTTTGCAATGTTCCAGACACCATAGCCCTCCATGAGCATCTGCATCTTGAATTTTCAATTAATGAAATTTGAGCCATCTAATTTGTTGGCTTCGTTGAGGTAGGTCTCTGCCAGAGGATTCGCCATATCTGCAAGTGTCTTCTTGTTCAATCAGAGAATGGATCCTTGTATCACCAAACACACTTTGATCCTGAACTTTCGTCAAGTGTTGAGTAGTCTGTCGCTCTGCCTTTGGATCCACTGATCCAATTCTACCTATGTTCTTAGCTTTCTTAAAAGAAATATAAGAAAACTTTAACACCACTCCATGCATAAAAAACTCATGCTCATATTTAAAAAAAAAAAAAAAATCTCTTATAAAAAATCTTACATATAAAAGAAAACTCTCAGAGAAAAAATCTCACACTCATGTACAAGATCACATATAAAATCTCACACTCATGTACAAGCTCACATATAAAATATCGCACTCATGTATAAGCTCACATATAAAATATAAAATACTTGATGATGGTAGAGTACTCCTAGAAAAAAGAACTCACTCAAACCTCATCCACTTAAGATCTCCTTTATATTTCAACTCATGAAAACGCATGAAAATCACACTCATGCATGCATGCAAATCGTGAATGGAGGAGAAGGAGGCAACTTAACTCTACTGCCCTTGTTTCAATGCTCTGAAAGCTCACGCTTTACATGCACCAGATTTTCACCTCCACGATTTTCACCAAATTTTCACCTCCACGATTTTCAAAAGAAGGATTCTAGTGCCCAGGACTTTCGATTATTGGATTGATACCAAGACTTGGCAGCTCAACCACGTGGAGTGAAGCTTCCCACAGGCTCACACGAACATCAAACTCATGCCTTTCTAAATTAAAACGGTCAGCACTCCTCGTATTCACCAAGGGTAGTGCTAGTGCTCATGTTCAATGGAGGAGGGAGCATTGCATCGCTGGGTGAAAGTGGGAGCATGAGCGTGAGTTCTCTAGCACTCTTAGACGCGTCCAAGGGGAACGCAAGGGAGCGATTTTCCTAAATTTTGTAAGTGGAAAATGGATCAGCGCTCCTCTAACACAGCATGGGGAGTGCTCGGTGCCCCTACTCAATTAATTTGAGATGTGATCTCGCCTCAGAGAGATGGACCTCTCAGATCTCTAATTCACTCTAATACCAACTTAAAATATGAGAAAACCAACACACAAGTGAGACTCCGCTCATGATCTATATTATTGAATGAGGACTGATTACATCATTATATAGGAAACTACTATACTTAGTCGGTTACATCAAACCATAGATAACTAGACTTTACTTACACTACTGACTCTATCAACTGACGCTTACAATTGACTCTTACTCCATTATTTCCAAATCAAATTTGGAATAGAGAAATCCATTTTTCTATTAGTTTGTTTGTGCAAAAGTGATTAACATAATTTGGTGGAAGGTTTTTTTAGAGATTACACAATGAATAATAATTGACAAATTTTATAATTTAACTATTACACCATCCCTCCCAGTCAATATTGGTTAATAATGAGCATAATGATACACTTATAAGTGATTGATATTTAAAAAGAAATGGTTATGAGGTTTTTAATAATATTAGTAGACAGAATAATAATACTTTTAATATAATATAGTAATGGTTAAGAATATGTGTTTCTTCTTAAGAGGTAATAGGTTCGAATTGAGAAGGGGTAGGATATGTACACCTCCATAAAATTCAACATACAAATCTATGGGGTTTGGTTTGGTCGTTATCTTAAATTAGCAAATATTAATGAAAAAATAATAAAATTAATATTATAGTAGCTTACTATAATACACCATTAGAAATAATTTGAAAGTTGTTATTATTATTATTTTAATTATTATTACAATAAGATATTAATACAAAACAAAATCTATAGGAACAATGTTAACAAACATTATGATATTAAAAAAGTTAATGATAATATTAAAAAGTAATATTGTTGTTAAAAATTAATATTAAAAATTGTAAAATTAATAACATTGGTATCAATATGAATGATATATAAAATTGATTACTATGGATTCTAACTCAAATGGACTATGGTTGAATTTGGCTGATAATGGTTGACTACACTATGGTTTTTAGTTAATGATGGTTGATTATGGTTAACTTTTGTTGGTTTTGATTGATGATGTTTCACTTAAGTTCATGATGGTTGAATTTGGTGGATGATAGTTGACTTTGATTGATCATAGTTTATGATGGTTGACTTTTACTGACTTTGGTTGATAATAGTTGAATTTGGCTAACTTTGGTAGATGATGGTTGACTTTGGTTAATGATGGTTGACAATGGTTGAGCTTGGTTGACTTTCATTGAAAAAAATGAGTTTTGTTAACAATGGTTTACTATAGTTGGCTTTGGTTGACGATGGGTTACAAACATTAACTTCGATTAACAATGGTTGACTTTCATTTATGATAGTTGAATTTGGTTGATGACAATTAAATCTAGTTGAATTTTGTTAATGATGGTTAACTTTGGTTGACCTCAATCACCTTTAATTAATATGGTTGATTATGATTGGCTATGATTGACTTGTATTAACTTTGGTTAATAATGATTAACTATGGTTGACATCAATTAACAATGGTTAACTATAGATGACTTTGGTGGATGATGATCAAATTCGATTTACTTTGGACGAATTTTGTAGGCAATGATTATGGTTGACATTTTATTACTTTGGTTTACATTGATTGAAAACAATTGACTTTTGATGGGGATGGTTGACTTTAATTGAATATGTTTGACTTTGGTTGACGATGCTTGACATAGATTGATTTTGGTTGGATTTAGTTGACTATGACTAGCTTTGTTTGATGATGGTTGATTATGGTTGACTTTAATTGACTATCGTTACATTTCAACGACTTTAGTTAATAATGGTGATTGTGGTTAACTTTGGGTATTAATGGTTGTTTATGGTTGACTATGGGTGAGGATAGTTAGCTATACTTAATAATCTTGGTCATGGTTGACGTTTGTAATGGTTGACTTTTGTAATATCCAATTCTCATGTGAACTATTACAAATAAGAGAAATTGAAAAGAAGTAACGCAATATGAAAAAAATCCATAAAATGAACAAACTAGACTATACTAATATGCCACACTATATGCATTGGAATTAAACGGATTGTTGTTAGTCCTAGCGACAGGGTTAGTGGCTACATGATTTATTGGATTATATGGAAAAACATGTGATGTGCGCTATGGTGTGGTTGGTAGTGATTAATGTGACATGGGATGGTGCTTTGGCAAGTAGTGGATGTTGGTTTCGATGCATGGTTTAATTGGATGAATTATTAGATTAGTGGGTTGGTGTGTGCTAAGAAATTGAATGACTGGAGGATGGAGGTGACTTGCATTTACTACACGTCACTCCATACCCCTCCCGCTGGTCATCACCCTGGATATTGTTCAATTGTGTTCGTTGTGGTTAAGCTCCAATTTTCCAGCAAAGTAAGAACTGCTCGGCCAAGCTCGCATTTTTAAGGTTTTCGTGGTTACAGGTATGTCTTTTCGCCATCCATGAACCCGCTCTAGTTATGAAATAGATATTGGCTCGATGATATATGGGTCTGTGCTTTCCTTAAGTCTAGAAACTGTGTAAATTTGTGATATTTTTTTGAAATGGATGGTTGGTGTGGTTTTCATTGCAATAATGTTTGAAGTCTCAGTTTCATTGATCATTGTTAGTGTTAGAAGCCATGAAGGCTCTCTTTCATCCTTATTGGTCTTGGTTGAAGGGTTTCCATTCAGTCCAAATTGGTTGGTTGTCTCCACGCTTCTTATCACCATACATAGTCATTTGTGGTTATGGGGTTTGTTGGGTTTGTAACACTTTGTATCACTGCATATCATTTCACTTGGGTATGGGTTCGTTTATGTTACCAATGTTTTCACAATGGGTTATGATGGTTGTTAGGACAAGGGGATTTCTTAAGGTCAATTGTTATTCTTGGCTCTATATAATCTCATCATTCTTCGGTTGATTGGGAAAACCACGAGGGTTATACCCTGCGCGTTGTAAGTGTTGTTACAGGACCAAAATGAATCCTTGCTCCTCTTCTCTTAATCTCTCCTATCACGGGAATTCCTACCCTGTTTGCTAAGTTATTGGTGGTATACCCTGTGTGTGCACCATTGGTCTCAGAGGTTCTCACCCAATGTTGGCGGTCGACTCTAGTCTCCCTGTGTTGGTCCACAGAGAAAACCCTTGATTTATCAAGCTCAGGTTTTGGTAAAGGGAACCATTATGTCGTGTTGAGTATGTGAACATAAACTAATGTGAACATCGGTGAATATGAACATAAATCGGTGAATGTGAACATAAACTAATCTCCCTAGATCCACCTGGATCTAGAAAAAAATAAGACATGACATGATTCTTTCCCTAAGTTTCTACTATTGAATCTACTACCAAAGAAGGAATAGATGACATACCTTTAGACATCGCTTCCTTATATCTTTGTTGTTCCTATTTTGCTCCGGTGCTCTTGTGATATTGATTCTGCAGTGAGACACAAACCAACCAAAGTGAAAGTAGAGAGAATATATTCAATGACAACCTATGAATATGATCAAGGAATTATGCAATAAAATAAAGATAACTCTATGGAAAATAAGCATGCCACTGTATTATAGTAATAATAGGAAGAGATATTACAACCGGATGCCTTGATGTCGTAAGGTTCCTTCCAATGATTCCTTTCTTCCCACACACTTCTTGCTCCAAGGATTCTGAGACCATGGATATTATAACTACTCATAATCTATCTTGACAAAGCAAAGCTCAAAGCCAATCTAACCAAGCTAACAATCTCAAGCCAAATTCAGCTACAAAACTCAATAACTCAACCAAGTTAACTTTCTCCATGATAGCTCCTCTCCTTTTATAAGTTGAAGAGGATAAGGTGAGGAGGTTAGGATGATCCCACTAAATCATGAAAGCAAGTAAGATGCAAACCGTTCAGAAGCCACCTCACTATAGAAGATTCTCCTTCTAGACGCATCGAGAAGATGCTCATTTTTCCCACGTCCAGGAGGCCACCACACCCTAGCTATAGTGAAACCTACGAAAACTTCGCACCCTATCTATAGAGAAACTTGTGGAAATCAAGAATTTATTCACCCTGTGTATATAACAACCTGCGGAAATCTTCCAAAATTGGGTTTTTACAAAGGAAAATACAACTTCTTCTCTCAGGGAAAGTTCTTCTCCCTTCTTTCTTCAGGAATTCAGGCTATTGATTCTTCTTAAGACAAAGGATAGGTTTACATAATTAATGGTCATAAGTTTGACGAAAATAATGTGTAATAGAGAGCCCCCCAAAGTATGAAGTTACAACAGAGTGATAGTTGATATACTTTGTCGAGTGTGTGTAGGGAACAAGGAACAGTCGGTCGGAAACCTGCCAACAAACAAGGAAATACAATACAATAATATATCATCAATGAGGTAGGCATTCCCATACTCAGAATAAAAATGACTCAAATCATAAATGTCGGCATGTGAAGATCCATGTCAAGTAATACAAGTCATGGCCCCCAAACATACATTGTGGATCCATGCCAATATGACTCAAATCTGAACATAGCCACCAAAAATACACTATGGATCTATGTGTTAAAGACTCAAATTTGAACATAGCCATGAGACATACAATGTGGATCTATGGAACAGTACAAACTGAATATACTCCAACTCAACCTGAATCGGTGAGAAAATATTCAGGGTCTTCATCTCCAGCACTCTATAGTACGAATCTAACCATGCGAATACATGTGTTGAAGTCGAACATGGTAGAAACCACTTGATTATCGGTCATTAGTGAATACCATTAACAAGTGTGAGAGAAATCACCATTAATGTCAATGACTCCCAAGGTACTCTAGTACAATCCAATGAATGTGAATCAATGATCTGAAGTCAAACACTTGGTGGAATCTCCCGATCAGGGGTCAATAATGAAAACCCACTGTCAAAAGAAAGGAAACCTATCATTGAGGCATGCAATTTCCAAGGTACCAATTAGTTTCTGAGTCTAATTCCTGGATAATGAGTTGAAGTCGACAGGAAAATACTCGTCACAGGAGGGCCTTAATGTATCCCCCATCAATGACACGAAATAGGTAACACGATTTGATGTAAATCAGAGTAACAAGTGATTCAGGACTGACTCAGGGATGGCCGACATAATAGAAGGCTTAAGGACTACAGAAATGCCCAACGCAATAGAAGGATTTTCGGGTTGAACTTATTTTTTGAACATATTGACGACACGACAATTGTCTTGGAAAAACTAACTCAATAACAAGGATCATAGACCAATTTTTAATCTTATAAAGGATTATGATCAAAATACAAGCGTATTTTCCAACCTAGACGCAAGGCGAGTGAAAGGGTGTCGTGTTCAAAAGTGATTCTTCCATAGAATACAGGTTTATACACATTTCTTTCCCAATTTCCCCCCCACCATTTCTAGAGAGTACCTCTTTATTTTCACGCAAGCTTGAGGAGGATAACATATGCTTGTAATGTAATCTCATCCTTCATATGAGTCCCTCAAATTATGTTTAACGAACCCTAGGAAGGAGTGGTTCGGTCCCATATGGGTCTTTCGATGTTTGTTTAACGAGTCCAAAGAAAGAAAACTCGAGGGTTTTTCATGTTTAGAGAATCTGAAAAACACTTAAAGAGGACTCTCTCAGTTCCTTTTTCATAAATTAGTCTGATGATACCAAAAAAGAGATGAACTATCGCTCAAAATACATGTTTTTTAATACTTTAATGAGCATGAAAAGAAAAGATCACTTGGCAATATTTTCATGTTTAGAGAGTCTGAAAAGAGCTTAAAGGGAACTCCAGGGGGTTCCTTTTTTGTAAAACCTTTACGAGCCCGAAAAAGTGATAAAAGTTTACTCGGTTACATTCTCATCGATTTACAAGCACGAGAAAGAAAAAATACTAAGCTTGGGATGGTTTTCATTTTTACGCAAGCTTTAAAACAAAACGAAACTATGCTTGGGATAGATTTTATTTTTACACAAGCTTAAAAACTAACCACAACTATGCTTGGACCTGGTTCCATTTTTACACAAGATTGAAGTGTTACAAGGGAAAAACTCTCTATGGCCAAGGGTAAACCACAACAGAAAGGTATGACTACAAAAATCAAGTCAATTCCAACATGTCCTATATAAACTAATGTGCAATACGAGGAATAAGCCTACCTTGATCCAATTGTTTAATCTCGTTCCATCGTTGAGCACTTTGACCCAAAGCTTTACACCCGCAAGAATTTCTCAACAAACAAGCGATGCAAGTATATAGTGACAGTATATAAAATGAGTTAGCACATCAGATAGCGCAATCCATTAATAAACATTACAAACATACCCATGGATAATAATCATATATTTGCAAGATATCGATAGGACGGGAAAGGAGTATTTATATTAATAATTGATCAACAGAAGTATCAACATTACAGACTTCTTTGTTGACATGGTTCGAAACCAAGAAACCAAGTTCCTTCCAACTGGGTCTCCACCACTTTAATCCTCCACCAAAGGCAATCTCATAGCAAAGAGATAATGAGGTCCTCTTGACAATAATGGAAGAGCTTTGGGGTTGAACACTGTGTTCAGACTTGAGGGACAAAGGGATACAGACTCAATATGAAGTAATTTCTCCAAAGTAACTTTGCTCTCAAAGTTGAATTCTTTCTCTCCTTTTTCCATAGCTCGAAATTGTGCTCTTATAGCCTCCAGAATGCAACTGAAGGGCCGAGTCGAAACGTTTCTAGTATATGGAAGGCCAAATATTGGAGATCTTCTGTCATGACATGGAAACCCGACCTCATTTTTTATTTTCTAGCACAAATCCTGATATACATGTTCTGTAGTGGAGCAACAAGCGTATATGCATCTTGCAAAGCAGTTAGGAAGCGTATATGTGGAAAAATATATAATTTTGGCTCTGGGTTTTTCAAAAAGGGGGTTGATAAGTCTACATAGGGAAATGGAAAAAGGCCCTATGTGCAAGATAGAAATGATGAGGAAAATCTTGCTATAACATATGCCCCCTAATGTGTGAGATCATAGGAGTATCTGCGATGGCCAAAATACATTATAAATAACCCATAAGTGGAGTGGTAGAGAACTATATGTATGAACTCAATTGCTTATTACATTATGTACTGACTTTGCATACATGGTTGCCAAAAATACAATGCAGATCCATGTGAAAAATATACCAACAAGTTTTCATGGCCATGAGTAGGCAAATATAAATGGGGTTACATGCCAATAGTTGTCATAGTCACGAACAAGGCCCAGTGAAACCAGTCTCAAAATCAATCTGAAGATATCTGTATACCATGGAGTACAATCTAATCTCCCATGAACACTGAAGTCAAATAGGTATTGGTCCGATGAAATGGAAGCAACAACTCAAGAAAGATGTGTCTACAAAGTGACATCTTTAAGTCTTCAATATAATCTGTCAATGGTGCAAGTCTACATCATGTGAATAAATGAGTTGAGGTTGAACACAATGAGACATCGTTTGATTACCAGTCATTGAGGTATATCGTTAACAAATGCGAGACAACCTACCAATGATGAAAGTAGGTATCAAGGCACCGAGTACATCTCTAAAAATGTGAATAAAGGAGCTAGTGTCGAACATTTGAGAGATCCATTGATCAAGAGACATTGATGTATTCACATCTGTCAATGGTGAGAGAGCTTGCCACTAATGACTGCAAACCTCAAGGTACTCATAAAACTTTAAGTCTTGTATCCAGAATACATGAGCTAAAGTCGATGGAAAGAGACCTGCTGAAAAGGAGAGCATTGAGGCATCTCTCATCAGTCAGCACAAGGAACAAAGCAGGAGCTTCATGATTTGGTGGAGATCGGATGAAGAACATGTTCATGAACCAATGACCCTGTGTGTCTTTCGTGTGTGACAAATGCAAGTGGTGCACAAAAAGGACCCTCTGAATAGCAGCCAGTGATGAAAACTATTGAAAAAGGTGAGGAAACCACCAATAAGGCTCATGGCAGCCAAGACACTACACGAATCCCAAAGTATGAATAGATGTCTTTCCATTGAACACAAGGGAAACCAGCCAGTCAACAACCAATGATGAAATGTCGATTGTTAGGTTCAAGGTGACCTACCAATGATGAAAGTAGGGCCAGGGTGCATCACAAGACCAAAGTATCATGTGATTCTAAGACAAACTAAGGGTATGGCCGACATGCAAAGTCAATATTTCTGAGGAGTGGCCGACAAAGGTTGATATACTTCCTTTTAACAAGAGCATGAGACATACGGTGGACTCTGGCAACATAGACTTAATGATTTGACAATTAGATACAGGAGGCATCCATACTGTTCTTTATAGTGGCTGGAAGATTAACTGTCGGTAGAGAAAATTCTATAACAAGATCAGCTTCCTAAGGCCATGCTAAACTCAAAATTATGATGGTGCAAGGACTTAATAACTGTGTGCTCTGTTCAAAGGCGACACGACTGCTTCCAATTACAATATAGTACTCCCTTCCCTCCCGTCTTTTTTTGTTTTTTCATAACAAGTGAATGATATGATACAGAGGAGGGAACGAGTGTCACAAGTAAGCAAAACAAGTTCCAACAGTGGATTGTACCTATGCTCAATGCAAGGAAATGCATGCAAGAGATGGACACTCAGGATGATGTTCCCTCCAGGGTATAGGGTGTCAAATTGTGAAGGATATAGACAAGGCTCTGCTTGGTTGAGGATGCAAACTACTTGGGCCATGGTTTATAACGCAAAGCAAGAACCGTTTAAAGGCTCAATACTACAAGCAAGGGCATGAGATGCAATCACAATTTAACGCCAAAAAATGTCATTTTTTATATATTTTAGTCTACCTGGTGTGAAAAAGGGGTAAACTTGTGCCAAATAGACGTCTTTTCAAATCCAATTTATGAGTGTGAAGAAGACAAGTTCACTTAGCGATCTTTTCCATTTTTGATAGCGAGTCGAAAAAGAGCTTAACTAAGACTCATGATATTTTAAATCCAATTTTAATGAGTGTGAAAGGGACAAATCACTCAACGATCCTTTCAATTTTTAGTAACGAGTCAGAAAAGAGCTTAACTAAGACTCATGTTTTTTGTCTAATAAACATGTAAAGGGGGAGGCCAAGGTTCCTGACTCAGCCTTCTACTGAAAGTCAGTATCCTACGGATCACTGAAAAAATTTTGGGAAAGCCCAAAGCTCTCCAAGTCGAGGAGGAGAAAGTGCTAACGGAGTACATAGTCTCTGTTATGGTTCAAATAATGTCTCTTAGTGGAACAGACATAGGTGGGGGTATGGGATGTCCTTTCAGGTCGTCCTAGTTGAAGGGGACCTCGTCAGAGTTCATAGAGAGAGTATTCGGAGGAAGAATGAATCTCTCTTGTTCAAAAGGGGGAAGACTTGGAATGTTGATGACGTGACTGGAGGGTGCATCACTCTTTTCAGGGAGAGCTAGTTTGACCATAAAAGGCATCGGCATGGTCACTTCTTCAATTATAGGTTGAAGAGGATGCATGGTAATGGGGGTAGGAGATGCTTCACCCTCTATGGAGGGGGTGAGGTCAGAGGAAATTCTCGATGGTGAGACCGTCGGGATCACTAAAGGTGAAGTGGTGTGATGAGGAATCAGGAGTGTCTTAGAGTCTGAAGGGCTTTTGGGCGAACCCCACGCCTCTGGTATCTCGACAGTCACTAGACACAAGTGAGTAAGATGGATTGCTTCACAAGTCCTGCAAATGAATTTAGGCTTACATCTGAGACGTTTGGGTTTCTCGATGGGACTGACCAAGGAAAGAGAGTCATCTCCTATATGATGAATAGGAGCCGGAGATGTGACATGGCTATGATCTGGGGTGAAAAGGATTGTGCCCCTAACATAATTGGCAGAGGTTGGAAGCGAGTTGTCGTCATGATTTGTAGAGGGTGTCGACTCATCTCTGACGTGACTAGAAAGGGTGGGTGATGGTGCACTGGTGTGGCTTACAGTGATTGGGCTAGTGATAGATTGCAGTATTTGAGTCCAAGGTCCTGGAAAAGATTGATTCTAAAACATTGCAGGCCAGAAAGGATCCTGGTATATTCCCTGTCTTAGCCTAGAAGCATGGTGGTTTATGCCAAGGTGATCTGAAGAGGTATGGATGGTTATCATCACTGAGGTCTGCAAAGAGACCGAAGTAGGATAATAATTATTCGAGTGAGGATATATGTTTCCCCCTTATGAGGGTGTCCCATAAGGAAGGTAGCTTGAATTATAAAATTGATTCTCCCCATATGAAAGACCTAGGGGTACTTGAGGACCTGGTACAGAAAAAGTGTTTAAAGGGACTGACATGGCAGATGAAAGATACATGGGTGGGGTATAATAAGTACCCATCTGAGCACTGGATCCTGAAAGAGCATAGCTAGGATTGGATCCATAAGGTAAAAGGTTCCAACCTCCCATGGGAAAATGATTCATATCAAACAAAGAAGTGGGCATGGGAGCGATGGTTCCCCGGGATCCAATGCTAGGATTCATATAAGTATACCAAGGAGGGGGTTGCACGTGGGAAGGCATATCAACAGAAAAATGACTAGAGACCCAAGGTGCGGATTGAGGGTTGTAATCGTGCATACCATTGTAAAAGACAGAAGGGTCTTCCCCCATGAAATGAGGAGGCATCATGGGGGGGGGCAGCGGTGAATGGAGGAGTAAAAGGAACTCTTCTATCCATGATAATGAAACCAAAAAACTAGAGTCCTAGGGTCAACTAGTAATCAAAGAGAATACTAAAAAGTAAAACGGCCAATATGCATGAAAACGGGCTAAAGTGGTTGAGTGGCCTCCCTCGCTAAAGAAGGTATGTCTCATCCAAGAGGGACCTGATACTCCCTGCTAAAGTTTGGAGGTAATAGAATCAGTTATAAGGGCCCTTGTAGGCTTAACAACCAGTCGGTCAGACCCCCCCCCCAGAGAGGTAATCCTCCATAAAGGCTGTGTGTTGTTCGACCCCTATCTGACTCAAGATACAAGCAAAATAACCCTTGTAAGTAACCTATGAGAAACCTAAGTCAAGCAACTAATAAGGCATTGTATAACCGATGCACATTCGATCAGTCGTAAGTATGGATCACCATATGGGAAGGGTAACAAAGATCGAAAGCTTGAAAGCACAGCCTCTCACAGAGGTATGGGCACAAGCAAGATCCCCAAATATGAATAAATCCATAGAAATATCTCTAACGCTAGGTGAGTATCTAGGGGTTATCCCTTCAACTAACTTCGTGTGACCTTGTGATTAACTCCAGTGTGAGTGGAGCCTCCTGATATTACCAATTATACTATGGATTTCTCAACTCCCTATCTCAGACACATAAGTTGATTTAATTGCCTTAGAGAAGTTTACTCACAATATCCTATTCCAAGGCACTAAATCCTAGGCTAGTTTGTGCACCCTAAAAAATAAAATCGTGACTAATCAATTTTACTTTAAAGCATAAATTTTATTGGCCATGATTACTCAAAGAGGTATGGAAATGAAACTCATGGTGTTATGACTCTGTATGAAAATAAAAATAGATATAATGCAAATCCTAACCTTAACTTTTCAGTGAATGATATGATAAATAAAAACAATGCAATTTTTAATTTTAAATCTGCAACTTAGAAGTAAAATGCAATCTTTCGCTAAATATGCTAAGCTAATGATAAAGGTTCCAAGACAAAAAATACCAACCAATGCAAAATACCTATTTTTTTTCGTATTTTCAATGTATTAAAAAGAAAATGCATGGACTGATAAGTGACTTGATATATAACTTCTACTATGTATCAAAGCAATCACTCAAGCAGAATACCAAGCAGCTAAGTAGACATCCCAACTACCAAGGACAAATAAAAAACGAAAAACAAAGAGAAAGACAACGCCCAAAAATTCAACTCCAAGAAGGTTTCATGTCATCCCAGATAATCTCAACAGGTACCACAAAGACCTAAGAAGGCTCAGTGATCCTCAAAACCTTCCCAGCAGTCACTAAACCAAGCAAACAAGCAAGGGGGAAGTGGTATACGCTCATGTTCAAGAGAAAAGGGCGTATATACACCTCTTGTAGTGGGACATCAGGAATATACACGCGGATGTCAGGGAAAAAAGGATGTATATATTTTAAAACAAGGCTAGGAAAGGTTAAAAGGATGAAAACTTAGACCCAGAGTGAATAGACTCTGTCCAACTATGATACAACAAGAAATACAAAGGAAAAAGAGCAATGTAAGAAGGAAAAATACTTCAACCCTTAGAATGAAGATCTCTCCCCAGTATGGTCGCCAATTCTGTTACAAGGGAAAAACTCTCTATGGACAAGGGTAAACCACAACAGATAGGTATGATTGCAGAAATCAACTCAATTCCAACATGTGTTATATAAACTAATGTGAAATACAGGGAAGAATCCTACCTCGATCCAATCGTTTGATGTCATTCCACCATTGAGCACTTTGACCCAAATCTTTACACCTACAAGAAGTTCTCAACAAACAAGCGATGCAAGTATATAGTGACAGTATATTAAATGAGTTAGCACATCAGATAGCACAATCCATTAATAAACATTACAAACATTCCCATGGATACTAATCATATATTTGCAAGATATCGATAGGATGGGAAAAGAGTATTTCTATTAATAATTGATCAACAGAAGTATCAAAATCACAGACTTTCGTGTCGACACAGTTCAAAACCAAGAAACCAAGTTCCTTCCAACTGGGTCTCCACCACTTTAATCCTCCACCAAAGGCAAGCTCATATCAAAGAGATAATGAGGTCCTCTTGATAATAAGGGAAGAGCTTGGGGGCTGAACACTATGTTTAGACTTGAGAGACAAAGGGATATAGACACAATATGAAGTAATTTCTCTAGAGTAACTTTTCTCTCAAAGTTGAATGCTTTCTTTCCTTTTTCCATAGCTCGAAATTGTGCTCTTATAGCCTCCAGAATGCAACTGAAGGGTTGAGTCGGAACATTTCCAGTATATGGAAGGCCAAAGATCGGAGATCTTTTGTCGTGACATGGAAGCCTGACCTCATTTTGTATTTTCTAGCACAAATCCCAATATACGCGATCTGTAGTGGAGCAGCAAGCGTATACGCATCTTGCAAAGAAGTTAGGAAGCATATATGTGGAAAAATATATAACTTTGGATCTGGGTTTATCAAAAAGGGGGTTGGTAAGTCTGCATAGGGAAATGGAAAAAGGCCCTCTGTGCAATATAGAAATGGTGAGGCAAATCTTGCTATAACATGAACCAGAGGAAACTATGCTTATGACTTCCCAACACATGGTTCGCGGATTTTCATGGTTGGTACTTAGTCCCCAACTTAAGAAGTTAGTTTCTCAACTCTAGCATGAATTCTAGAGGCTGGAAGCATTTCCCCCCAAGCTTCGTTTCGTTCAACTGCAAAAGCAGATGAGATGAAGCTTCAAATACTAGACGAAGAACTTGACTCAAACAGAGAGGGGGAACAAATCCATTTCATTTTTTAACGAGCTTGACACAAAAAGAGGAACTATGCTCGAGAATCCAGGTTCAATCCCTAGACCTTTGTTTCATTTTTTTACAAGCTTGACACAGAACATGAACTATTCTCATAACCTCTGTTTCATTTTTTAACGAGGTTTCCACAGATACGTATAACTATCCTCGTAACTGGTTTCATTTTTTAACGAGCTTGAAATCATAAAATTATGCTAAAGATGGTTTCATTTTTTAACGAGCTTGAAATAAAAAAACCATGCTCATCTCTCTTCTTGATTAGGGTTTCCAAGAGGGTAGTGCTTCATAAGGGCACCATGTCAAGGGAAAAAACTTGGTCATGGCTTCCAAGAGATCGCCATTTGACGGAAGAAACACACTCTAGAAGGAACACATGTTGAGGTCCATGATAGGGGTAAGGAGGTCAGGCTCCAATATCCCTACCAAAGAGATCACCATGTCAACTGACTGATATAAGTCATAAGAAATGGAGCTTACAATGAGAGGATCGTTTTCATCGGTAGGTAAAGACATGGGAGACAACGCCACATAATTGACTGGTGGCGGAGGCGACACTGTCTATATATAAGAACCATTTACAGAGGTAATCCACTCAATTCTAATGAATGAAAGTTGATCAATAGTCACAATTCTTCCATCATGAGGGAAATATATCACAAGTAAAAGAGTGGACACAATAGCTTTCATGGTATAGACATAATCCCGCCCAAGGAGTAAAGAGAAATCCAAGGGGTCTTGGACTACCATGACATCAATAAAGACAGTTTTCCCTCCCAAGGTTACAGGAAACTAAGGAATGTTCCCAAATGGTTGACTGGTTCTTCTATTGAAATCTAACAGATTCTGCATAACCAGTGCAAGTTGAGGACAACCCAAAGCCTACCAAGCAATACAGGACAAAATACTAATGGATGCACCTTCATCTATTAGCGCCTGAGGAACGTCCCGACCACAAACCTGTACTATAATCTGGAAAGGAATGTGAGAGGGAAGATGAGGTCCAGTTAGCACACCCCAATTAAAAAGGATGGACTCATTACTTGGAGGGGGTTCCACGAGAGAAGGAGGAATGCCTCTCATCATGGTAGATTCTGTATCAATGAGAAAAATGTGGGAAGTATCACATTTACTCTATAGCGGGAGAGTAGGATCGACTGATGATGATATCAGATCAACCCCTTGGGTTTCATTCTCTAAGGGGAGAATGGGGTCGACGGGCGGAAATGGATCGACTGTTTGAGTTTCACTCTCTAACAGGAGAGTGGGATTGACCGAGGATGGGATCGGATCAACTGCTTGGGTTTCATTCTCCAATGTGAGAGTGGGATTGATCGAGGATAGGATTGGATTGATCACCTGGGTTTCACTCTCCAAGGGGAGAATGGGATCGATGGGTGAAATCGGATAGACCACTTGGTCAACTAGTCCAACTAAGGACATGGCCAGATTGACTACCTGATCAATCGGACTGACCGATGGGGGAACTGGATTGATCATTCCATCAACTATAGGTGGGTTGAGAGAAATCTTGTGATAAGCAGCTGGAAGTTGAGGTGGTAAAATAGTCATGTCTTCCAGTAAATTCGAGGCTTCATCCATACGAGGGAAAAGGTGAGTTTGATGAATCCCTCTGCATAACCTACAAGGAAAATTGACTCTACTTTTCTTCTCCTAAGGGTATTTTGACTAGTTGACGAGAGGTCATCAGCATGTTGTTCAGAGGCTGACGGCATGGGTTGGCGAGGGTGTGTAGACCATGCTTATATAACCTTGGATAGACCAGGGAAATCCTTAAGAAGATGGCTACCCTTGCAAAGCCTGCAAGGGTACATGGGCTTACAGGTTGTTTGGGTGATCTTGATATCATCAACACTCTTAGCATGATTAAAAGTAACTGGTTGTTTTCCAACATGTTTGACAGTGGTTCTAAGTTTGAACCCTTGCTTATTTTTCTTCTTCTTATTCTTTCGTTTCTTCTTCTTCCTATCCACTGAGTTACTAGCTTCAGAGCTTTCACTCGGTGAAGAATATGAAACTGAAGAAGACCTTGCAAGTGAAGAAGGCAAAGAAGTTATCACTGGTGAAGAAGGTGAAGGATCAACATGAGGTTGATGTTCTTGGGGGAAAGTTCTTACAAATGAAGCACCAACTGCATTTGGGACTACCAGAGTGGAAAACAACCATATCGGTAATCCAATTGTGAGACCTGGAAGGCTCAAAGTAGCGATGTGAGGAAGACCAATGTTTCCATAAGAAGGAAAAACAAAAGGTTCCCCTAGAAAAGGGGTTCCCTCATTGCTCATTCTGAAAATTCATGCCATTAAAAACAAAACCAACCTAGATTCTGCTAGGGAAAACAAACAGTGCATGCTAAAAAATCTAGTAAGCAAGCAAGAAAACAAAAGCTTCTCACAATGAGCACACTAGTCGGTAATGAAATCCAAAGTTGTGGGAAAAAAGTAAGAAGGGGCTGAGATAGAGTGGGTGGAAAAGTTACATTGACGACCTGCTTAACAGACTTATGCCTTGGTGCAATCTCCCACACATAATCATGGGTATACCGTCCAAGGAACCCGAGTGAGTTTGGCCAACGTCAATTCTAGGTACTGTGAATAATTTCCCCTCCACAATGACCTCGTGTAAATACCCTAAAGAGATAGGCCACTAAGGTTACCAACTACTACAGTGATTCCTGGGGAAACAGTCAACAGTTTGATCCATGCACAAAGGCAGGGTATATAGCCTGAAATCAACTCGAAAGGCTTCCACTCATCATCATGGGTATACCTTCAAGAGACCCCCATAATACGCACAATCTCTACACTGAGACCAACAAAGCATGGTGAGTAACTCTGTCAGTCTCAATGCGACCTCAGGTTTGACCCTTGTGTAAGAAGGGCTTCCAGGAAAAAATGTAATAAGTGGATTTAACTGCTCCCTAACTCAAGATTCTATGTTTTTTGCAGCTTTGGAAAGTTATGTTTCACACCTATTCCAAAGCCCTACAACTAATCTAATGTAGTTTTGCTACCAGAAAAAATAAAAAATGTCTAATAAATTTTTATAAGTGCTTTATTTTATGGCTATTGTTACTCAAGAGGAAAATGGCATGGACAATATGGTGTTTTGACTGACTCGAAAGTTATGCAAAGAGATGAATATGCAATATTTTCATTTCGATGAAAGCTATGCTACGAGAAGGAGAAAACATTTATCATTCCCAGATGCACATTGTCTGAAAATTTATTAAATTCATCAATATCAAGATTCTCAAGAAATGAGAAAAAATTTTATTAAATTCATCAATATCAAGATTCTCAAGAAATGAGAAAAGAGATTGAACACCAATACACGATTTTCATGCACTCCCGGCCATGAGGGGGGGAAATTTTCAGAATTTAAGACCAAAAAATGCCAAGAATCATGCAATTTCGCTAATTCAAATGAAAGGATGCTCCCAATCTAATATAAGGCAAGAAATTACAATTTTTTGTTTCAAAGAGACACTAAAACAAATATCAAATCACTTCAAAACAAAAACAACCCAAACTAAGTTTCTCTTTTAACACAATCTATTCAGAGGAAGAAGCATTCTTTCACTAAACAATTCTAAAGAAAAACGATGCTTTGTAATAGAAATGCACTCAAAGGAAAATATCAAGTCTTTCAAAAAGAAACAAAGAAAAAATAAGGTAAATATGGTTGAAAGCATATTCAAATTTTATCAAGCAGACTGTAATCAGACCCAACAAATCACCCCAAAACCATATCACAGATCTGGGTAGGGAAAACCACCAAAAGACATTTTTTTTCAAAATTTCTGCAGGCAGGAAGCCTAACACAGTGCGTAAATCCTTGATCACCATAGGCCAGATGTGGGTAGGGTGTAGATTTTCCACACTGGTCTAAATAGGTAGGGTGCGTAAATCCCAAGTTGCCACACTGTTCCTCAAAGCAGGGTGTGGAAATCAAACAAAAATGGAAAAAATTAAAAATTAAGAAGGTTTTCTAGTGAAGTTTAACAGTCAAAGAGTCAAGCTAGATCTCCCAGTGACTCAGAAAACAGAAACCAAGAAATCAAAGCAAGAAAGCAAGACAAACTAAGGAAACAATCTATTCCCCAGTGGAGTCGCCAATTTTGTTGTAGGATAAATCAGTGAGTGGAGACATAAACTAATCTCCGTAGATCCACCTGGATCTAGAACAAAACAAGATAGGACATGACGCTTTCCCTAAGTTGCTACCATTGAATCTACTACCAAAGAAGGAATAGATGACGTGCCTTTAGACCTTTCTTCCTTATATATTTGTTGTTCCTGTTTCGCTCTGGTGCTCTTGTGATATTGATTCTGTAGTGAGACACAAACCAACCAAAGTGAAATCAGAGAGAATATATTCAATGACAACCTATGCATATGATCAAGGAATTATGAAATAAAATAAAGATAATTATATGGGAAAGAAGCATGCCACTATATTATATTAATAATACGAAGAGAGATTACAACCGGATTCCTTGATGTCGTAAGGTTCCTTCCAACGATTCCTTGCTTCCCACACACTTCTTGCTCCAATGATTATGAGACCATGGATCTGATAGCTACTCACAATCTATCTTGACAAAGAAAATATCAAAGCCAATCTAACCAAGCTAACAATCTCAATCCAAATTCAGATACAAAACTCAATAACTCAACCAAGCTAACTTTCTCCATGAGAGATCATCACCTTTTATAAGTTGAAGAGGATAAGGTGAGGAGGTTACGATGATCCCACTAAATCATGAAAGCGACTAAGATCCAAACCGTTCAGAAGCCACCTTACTATAAAAGCTTCTCCTTATAGAAGCATCGAGAAGATGCTCGTTTTTCCCATGTACAGGAGGCCGCCGCACCCTAGCTATAGTGCAACCTATGGAAACTCTGCAACCTAGCTATAGAGCAACCTATGGAAATCAGACATTTCCACACCCTGTGTATATAGAAACCTACGAAAATCCTCCAAAATAGGGTTTTTACAAAGGAAAATACAACTTCTTCTCTCAGGGAAAGTTCTTCTCCCTTCTTTCTTCAGGAATTCAGGCTATTGATCCTTCTAAAGACAAAGGATAGATTTGCATCATTAATGGTCATAATGTTGATGAAAATAATGTGTAACAACTAGCTTGTCCCTATGGATTATCTTGACAATGGTGTTGGTTTTGGTATTTAGTCACTACATTGGTTATTATGACATTTGAATTGTTAACCCGACATTAGTTATAATTGATTAAGTCACAACAATGCTTCGTGCATAATGCATGGGTATGTGTGTTATTCCTACAATGTGTTAGGTTGAGTTAATGACTGTTGTGACTGTGAGTTTTAAATTTCCAAATGTGAGTATTGCAATCATGGTGATTATAACATGATTATCCACTGTATACGCTTGGATATTACTTGAGTGCACCATTAGAGATGGCCACAGGTTTTTAAACAATATGGTTTTGTTGCAATTGGATCGATTTGAGAAATGGAGTTAGGCATACTGTCGTTGTCTCCATGTATTAGATTGATAGCTCAACGTCGTGATGTTTATATTCAGATTAATTAAACATGTGCAGTCACATAAATGCTCTTATGCTTTTTTGAATGGTTTGTGTATCCTATAACATCGTATAAATTGAAAGTGTGATTGTTGTGCATTTAAATGATAAGTCAAGATATATTGAGGATTGTGTTTGACTGTCCACTATGTATGGTTGATGGATATCCTACATTGTTTCAGAGATGGACACCGATTATGTGACAATATAGTCTCATTACAACTTAAATGTTAAATGAACTTAAGGAAAGGAATCGGGTGTGATTTTAATGTCTGTGTTGATTTGAAGAAATGATTCATGGAAAGTGGTTGATGTTTTGATAGAACAGATTGGAACAAGTGATTGTGTGTTCATTTAGAAATTGTTTTAAATACTAACTGGGACAATTGGGAAGAAACAAAAATCTTACAAGTTATTGTGGAAGGCATATTTTATTTTTTGATGACACTATGTTAAAGATCTAATTACAAACAATGAGAAAGTTAATGCACAAAATTGATTGAATTATACACAGTATTTTTTCATTTGATCACAGTGATTATTTGGTTGGTGTTATTTCCTTTTACATTTGATATAGAATGGTTTTATGGATTAATTAATTAATTTTTTGAACAGTATCCGCTCTCTTTCCCTATCATTATTTCTCTTTTCACTAATTACATTCATTTCTCACTCCCTATTCTTAAAATTTAATTACAGTTAAGAATAATTTTGTATTGAAGCAGTTTGAAATCGTAGTTTCCTGGTTGCATCACGGTGATGTTTTCTTTGGTTTGCATTACAATTGATTGATTGTTCTCCTTGAGAAGTAACCATGTTCATTTCCCTCTCATTTTATCATGTTTTGCTCAATTCAAACCCCTCGCATATCCCAGGACCTTTTTTTCACCCCCTGCTCATTGACAACAGTAAACAATTTGTATGGATTGGATTGCATGAGTCTGATATGTTTCTGAGCCAAAATTTATTTCATATTTTGAAAGAGTTGTCATGTATGGTTGTTAAAGGAACTATTTTCTAATAAATTATGCATACAGGAATGATCTCTTCAAACAAAAGGTTGAAAACTGAGGCGCACCATGCCCTTGTCAAAGGAAAAACCACTACTTCCCCTTCTTCACCTTCAAATGATTCTGATAAATCTATGTCCTCCTGGATGCATTGGAGGGACAATTGTTCTCAAGTGATCAGTGAGATTAGGCCTAAAGGCTTAGTGCAACCAAAGGCAAATTCAGAGAAATCAAAGGGTGACAGCAGCAACCAAGGAAATATTGCATCTCAGAGTGGAAAATATGGTTTTTGAGTTTTATATTATTTATTGTTGATGCCAGTTGACTTCAGAGGTTTTGGACAGCACATTTTCTTTGGATATATGAGTAATATATTTTTGAAAATGATTTCAAATATCAATGAGACAAATTGTCAAATATGAATGTGATGATGGGACTCACAAGGAGGGGTGTTTTTCTTAATTAACTATTTATGTTGTGATTGTTAAGAGCTAAATGAGAGTCACAAGGGGTCCCACCTACTAGTTATTATTTATTTATAACCCTTATTATGATTTATTAATTGTCCCCCTAACTAAAAATTTTGGTTGAGTTTTTAGTTAATTTAACTAATGAGTTAGTTCAACTACTTCAACCAATTATAATTTCTTAAAGGAAAAAGGAAAGGGAAGAACAAGAGGATATAAGGAGAAGCATACTAAGGTTTTCTCTTTGATTTTATGTTGAGATAGTTCAATTTTCATTAATTCTTTAATTTATCACAAGCCTAATTATTTTTTTATGATAGTAGGGTCTTATTGTAGACAACAACATTCAGGGTTGAATTACATCATCCAGACACTTGTTTTTTAGAGGTGTTGATCTATCTTTGATAGACTGTGTAGACTTATCTATTTATGAATTAGTTTTCATGATTGACAAAGGATATTGTGCAGAGTCTAGTGGGAAGCAATCTGTGGCAAGTTGATCCAACTTTTAGAGTTCAGTTTTTTTATTTTCTGTCAGAGGTCCTTTTGTATGTTCCAATGGCGATGTCTAAGTTTGACTTTGGTCCAAAATTTCTTCATGAAATTTTGTAAAGAGAGTGACTCTTTAGTGAATTGGAATGAAATAAAGGATTGGTTTATGTATCATATGTCTTGATTATCATCTTGGTGTCTTTACTTCTGTCTCTGCATTTATTTCAGCAACTGTTATATTCATAAAATCATATAAATAATGAATTTTCCAGCAAGCTTTTATTTATAAAAAGACTAGCCTAAGCCCTTGTAATCAATACTTGTGAGTTACGATATTAATTTTGATGGCTATAAACATAGGGTGACATTCTCGTCTATTTTTCTTTAGCCAAGCAGAATATGAAAATGCTTGAGTAAGATAATTTCATATCTTTTCCTCAACATTTATTTGGCGACCATACTGGGGAGATGTTCAATATCTCTCTGGTTAATTTTTGTACTCCATTATCATCAAATACATCTATTTTTTTTATATTGATTCTTTGACTGTTTTATTTCTTAATGATTGTGCCTGTTGCAAGGCAGCCCAATATTGAGCTCCATCTTCAAGATCATACCAGCATTGCTTTGAACTTGTTTAACACAATTTTAGACACTGCCAATACTCATGTTGATCTTAATCATTCATGGGAAGCAATTGAGTGAGATATTAGTGCCCAAGAATGTTGGGAAACTAGACGTAGACAGCCTAGAAATCAGCAGTAACCTTCATGTTCCTTCTGTGTTGGCCATTCTTTCATGTCCTTAGACTCTCATGTCTCTAGAAGAAGAAGATGCTTATCACCTGAAATTAATCCTATTGCTAAAATACGAAGAAGAAATGTTGTGCTATCTACCCAACAAAGTGATCTAAGGAGAACTTTGCCTGATTCTTCAAGTTCGTCTTTTTATCCTTCACCTATCATCCACGATATGGCATCTAGTGGTGGATATGGTGGCACTGGAAGTGATTCCTCTTCTCAATATTCATATTCATCAATGATTGGTAGCTTATATAGCCATCATATCCCTGTCCAATCTACCACAAATCCCACCAAAGTAATTAAAAAGTATGGGCTTTTTCAGTTTGAAGAAGATGCCAAAACCACACTGTGGCATGTGTCCTCTCCTCTTAACTTAGCACCTGCTACCCGTCCACTTCCTAAATTCAAAGAACATCTTCCTAGGTTTTCAGGAAATAACACTATCACTACAAACGAACACCTGGTGGTATTTTCTAATGCTTGTCACAACATAGGAGCCAATGACAATGACACTTGCATGCACTTATTCATCAATTCCTTGGAAGGAAAGGTTGTGGACCATTTCTTTGAACTTCCTCCTAATATTTTGTTTACTTGGGAGGAGTTAATTTACTGGTTTAGATCCACTTATGTAAAATATAAAAGCCCAGCCGAGAAGTTACAAGAATACAATAACATCGCCTATAAGGATAGTAAGACCATCAAGTCCTTCAACTTTCATTTCACTAATTTATACAATCAGATCCCTGAACTTATTCGACCTCAGAAGCAAGCCACTTTCATGCATTACCTTCCCCTACCGTCATGGGCTTGAGGAAAAATGCATTGATAATCTCGGTTTCGCTCTGCATACTTGTTTAGAGTATGAAGAACAACTTGAAAGAATAGGTCTTCCTCAGGGAGAATCGATTAAACAGATAGACATTTCCTCCCTCTTACAACTAGTACAAGACATGAATAATCATATGATAATGTTCAAGTGAAATGGGACTGTCTCGCCTCTCACCCCTGGAGCTTCATCCTCTTATGCATCTCCCTTTAGAAACCCAATTGAAAATAATTTTCAACCTAAAACTATCTTGCCTCGAAGTTGGTGTAACTTCTACGAGGAACACCATGAGGAAGCCACATGTGAGGTAAGGAAGAGTGTCAGAGATAATATCTTTGGTAAAATACTAGAGACTATTATCGTTGTCCTAGATTTTCCAGAGCCAGAAGATGCCATGATCATCAATAATAGGAACAAAGCCTATACTCCCAAGGGAAAATTTGATCCTCCCCGCAATTCTCCTAGCCCGAGCTCACCCTCATGCACTGCTACTGTTCAGGCTCCTAAGGTTCCTGACATTCAAGGAACAACTTCCCCTCTCCCCTCTTCCAAGTACAATATCTTGAATTATTTGGCCAACATCAAAGCAGATGCAACCCTTCTGGACATGGTTGTAATCCCTGAGCAACAGAGGCATCTAAAACAATTCATGGAAATAAAATTTTATGCTATAGCCAACCTCTCTGAAGAGGTGAACAAAACAGATTCGTCTGTAAATAAATTAGTTGTACATAACTTTCGATACCCTATAAAGAAAAACCCTTTTATATTTTTGTAAATATTATGGATAATGTTTCCCATTGTTGCCTCATTGATGGCGGTTCAGGCCCAAGTGTGATGTTGAAGATTATTATGGAAGAACTAGGTTTGTCCTATACAAATGAAAACGCCAGAAGAATGCTCTCCTATAATAGTCTATAACAAACAACCATAGGTGATATTAAGGATGTAACCTTAGTTTTGTGCGCACACCCTGAAATAAGGACAACCCTTAGTATTTAGGTAATTGATATGCCAATAAGAAATTACTCAATCATCTTGGGAAGAGATTGGAAATCCTTATCGAGTGGATGCCTCTCAGTCGACGAAGCACATTTATCCATTCCTTGGAACAGTAAAAACATTATAGTCCTTAGAGAGGGAAGGATTTCACCTTAAATAGAAAGTGTCCCACAGCCTAATGTAAATTATATCGAAGAGGACATAGTATTGTATTCCATATTTTTTGAGGAGGATAACACTCCCTTGGAACAAATTGATTTAGATGATGGTATGTGGCACATGCACTTTGATGGTTCATGATCCAATGAAGGTAATGAAGCTGGAATTATCTCGATTTCTCCTGTAGGAAAAATCCATAAATTTTCTTATAGGTTGGAGTTTGCTTGCATGAACAATGTAACTGAATTCAAAGCTTTATTATTAGGCATTGAAAACACCTATAATCTTGGTTGTGGTCACCTTTCATTTTTTTGGGACTCCGAGCTTGTTGTGAACCTCGTACGTAAGATTTACTCCCCTAGCAATAAGTTGATGAAACGATACACCCAAACTATTTGGGCACTTATCTCAAACCTTTTATCTTTCAACATTACTCATGTTAAGAGGTAATTGAACTCAATGGATGATCGATTAGTTGTTTTTGAAGCCTCTCCTAATTGACAACTTTCGTCTCACAGACTTGATTGTACTTTCCAATCTCTATATCACCCACATATCCCCGACAATATAGAATCTTTGCAGGTCTTCCCTAACGATGAGAGCATTTGTGCTTTCATTTAAAATGAACCTTTTAATCCCAAGGAAATTATATCCATAGAAGATAACAAGATTCCTAAGGGCTTGACTCCCCTAGAGAGTTCATTGTCATCGAGTGATGTAGGCAGTAAGGAGAGCTAGAAAGAAGAGGAGTCGAAAAGGAAGGTGGGTGAAACCATCTCCTTGAACATTGGGACACCCAAGGCTCCAAAGAATGTTAAGATAGGTGCCAAATGTTCATATGAAGAGAAGATGAAGTTTCTTAAGCTACTTAGTGAATTTCAAGATGTTTTTGCTTGGTCTTGTGATGATCTTAGTGGTTTTGATCTTGTTCTATTACAACATGCCATTCCCATCAAGGAAGGAATAAAACTAGTTACGCAAAAACAAAGACCCGTCAACCCTGCACTAGAAGAAACTATTAGAAAGGTGTTGGAAAAACTCTTGAAAGATGGAATTATCTTTTCATTCAAGTACTCTGAATGGGTTTCAAATTTCGTTCCTATTCAGAAAAAAACTGGTCAGATCAGATTATGCGTTGATTTCTGCACATTCAATTGAGCTAGTATAAAATATCACTTCCATCTCCCTAACATGGAAATGATTTTGCAGCAAGTTGCAGGGTCACAAATGATGTCCCTACTTGACAGTTTTCCGGTTACAATCAAATCAAGGTTAAAAAGGAAGATAAATATAAAACCACCTTTATTACTCGTCGGGGTACCTTTTCTTACAAATGTATGCCATTTGGCTTATCTAATGCAGGTGCCACATTTCAAAGAGCTATGCAAATAGCTTTCGATGATTTGATTGGCAAGATCATTCAGAGTTACCGGGATGACTTAACTGTTTATTCTAAAACCCTATTAGATCATTTTGGTCATTTGAGAAAAGTTCTCATCTGATGTAGGAAGTTTGGCATTTCTCTAAATCCTTCCAAGTCCATTTTTGGCATTACTGAGGGCAAGCTCCTTGGACACATTGTCTCCAATTCAGGAATAAGCATCGATCCTAAAAGGATTGTTCCTATCCTTAATCTACCTACCCCCACTTCCAAGAAGGAGATTCAAGATTTTATGGGGGTTATTAACTTTGTCCATAGGTTTGTTCTAGATTTTTCTATGATGGTCAAACCAATTTATAATATGATTAAGAAAGATCATTCTTTTTCTTGGACATATGATGTCGAAAATGCTTTTGAAGGGATTAATAAAGAAATCAGCTCTGTACCGGTTTTGGCGAAGCCGGAGTTTGAGAAGTAATTAACGATATATACTAATTCCACCGAGGAAATAGTTTCTTATGTCCTCATGCAAAATGATGACCAAGCTAATGAAAAACCGGTGGCTTACATGAGTCAAAGTTTTTCTGATGATGAATTTAAATATTCTTTTATCGAGAAACTTGCTTTCTCTCTTGTTAAATCTATTGAAAAGTTTTTCCACTTCATCTTAGTTAAGCATACATAGGTAAAAGTTCCTTTAATTGTTGTCAAGTTTTTGCTCTCACAGACTTATCTTTCAGGAAAGATTTCACATTGGCTTGCTAACATCCAGGAGCATGATTTGAATATCGTGATCTCTACCACTATCAAGGGACGTGACTTAGCCCTTCACTTAGCTCAGCATGCTGAGAATAGTGAAGAAATTGATGAAGAAGGTAGTTCCCTTTCATCTCTCTTTTACATTGATGACCATATCCTCCATGTGTCTGAAAATCCCTAGTATAAGAATTTGGTTTATTATTTACAAAACCAAAGATGTCCAGACAACTTAGACACTCATCAAAGGAGAATGCTCTCTCTTGAATCTGCAAGATACATCATTATAGGAGACTTCTAATTTCGAAGGTCTGTTGATGGTGTATTTCTTCACTATGTAAACAATGAGGATGCAAAGAAACTGTTGCAAGAAGCTCATGGTTCTTCAAGTTGTATCATTCATGTAGGAGGTCATTTTTATGCTAAAATCATTGCTTTCAAGATTATTAGGAATGGATACTATTGGCCTTCGATGTTTCATGACTCTTACGTTTTCTCGAGATCTTATGACAAGTGCCAAAAATTTGCAGGGAAAGAATGCCTTTTAGCCATGCCATTACAACCTGTCCTCCCAGACTTTCCCTTTTCAAACTGGGGATTGGATTGTATTGGTCCTATTAATCCTCCATCTTCATATGGAAATGTTTTTATTTTGACAGCCACGAGCTATTTTACAAAATGGGTTGAAGTTGTCCCACTTAAGCATTCAATAGATGATCAGGTAATTTATTTCCTAGAGAATAACATTTTTTCTAGATTTGGTCTTCCCTTAGAAATTATTACAGACAATGGTCCTGCTTTCATTTCTGCTAAGATGACCCAATTTTTTGCGAAGTTGGGGGTTAAACATTTCACCTAATCAGCTTATTATCCCCAAGGAAATGGACAAGCTGAGTCTACCAACAAAAATCTGGTAAGAATCATCAAAAGGCTCATTGAAGATAAGCCTTGTCAATGGCACACTCTCCTAACTTACACCCCTTGGGCAGATCGAACTACTGCCAAGGTAAGAACTGTTTTCACCCCTTTTCAACTTGTCTATGGTCAAGAAGACATTTTTCCTACTGAGATGGAACTTTCTTCCTTAAGGTTGATGCTACAGGTCAAATAATTAAATTCTTCAGATATTTCACAAAGGATAAACACACTCCTAGCTTTGGAAGAGAAAAGGATGTTTTCTTTGGATAATATTAAAAGGAGACAACAAATTTTTAAGAAGTATTTCAACAAGAGTGTCAAGACTGTGAAATTTAAGGTCAACGAAAAAGTATTGTTATGGGATTCAGCTCACGTTGATAGGGGAAGACATTCAAAATTTCAAAAATTATGGCTAGTTCCTTTCAAGATCGCTTTTGTCTTAGGTACTAACTCTTACATTCTAAAGGATTTACAAGAGCGATTGTTTTCCTACAGCACTAACGGTTCTCACTTGAAGCATTACATGGAACCAAATTGATAAGTTCTAATGTTGTTTGGGTTCTCTATAGATTAGTAGTTTAGCTCCGCTTTCAGTTTTCTACTATTTTTCTTTTCTGCTTTACAAGTAGTGTGATTTTTGTTTTATGTTTTAAACATTTCCTACTGCTTTTACATTTCTGACATTTTATTTCTGTTATGATTTTTATTGCTTTGTCATATTTTTAATGGATTTTGGTTGAGAATAAGATGTTGAATCAGTTTTTCCACAGTGACACTCCTGCAAGATATCGTTACTCTATAACAATCAATCTTACACAACTGTTACAATGTTTCCCCTGAAGGCACACTTGAATTTTTTATCTTCTTTCACTGTTGTCTTATAATGAGATTGGTTATCTCCTACTTCTTCTTTCCATTTCTTCATCCATTTGAGAAAAAAAAGAGCAAGTCCATTAATTTTTCTTCTTGAAGTAAGGAGCAAAATCGGGTTGAATGATTTTGCATACAGGGATAAACCCCTTCATACTTAACATTTTTCATGAGTTGTTCCCAAATTCCCGATCATTTTTCCATTAAATCCTCTCACTTCCCCCCATTTCATAATCGTTCTGGTTATATATTCTTAATCTATTGTTCTTGGTCTACGAAACCATGAGTTCTGAGTTCTAAATCTGTTGAAAACAAATTTCCTTGTGTAGTTGTCAGTTTGTTGCGATTAAAATCGCCACAAGGATTTCTCCTGCAAAGTATTTCTAGAGCTTATTAATTATAAGCTAATGATATATATAATACTAGTAGGTGGGACCCCCTTGTAGATTGGAGGATCAGATCTAGTTCTTATTTGATGTTTTTACTGTCGTTCAACACTGCTTACAGGTTTGAGTATGATTGATGATCAATGTTGGTTCTATTCGCGAGAAATGAATGATGGATAAGGCATGGTGTGTGTTGTTTCTGTTTCTCTAGGCTCTAATGTCGTGTTAAAATGGATTATGATATCCGTTGTTACCTTTCTATTTAATCCTTGAATTATTACTTGTGCCACCTGCAAAAGATACATGTTAGTAACAACAAATAAGAGAAATTGAAAAGGGATAAGAGCAATTGAAAACAAGTAAGGCAATATGAACAAAATCCACAAAAGGAAGAAACTAGACTATACTAATATGCCACACTATATGCATTGGAATTAAATGGATTGTTGTTAGTCCTACCTACAGGGTTAGTGGTTATATGATTTATTGGCTTATATAGAAAAACATGTGATGTGCGCTATGGTGTGGTTGGTAGCAGTTAATGTGACATAGGGTGGCACTTTGGCAAGTAGTGGATGTTGGTTTCGATGAATGGTTTAATTGGATGAATTAATGGATTGGTGGGTTGGCGTTTGATAAGAAATTGAATGACTAGAGGATGGAGGTGATGTGCATTTAATGCACATCACTCCATAACCCTCCCCTTAACCGTCACCCTAGCTATTGTTCAATTTTGTTCGTTGTGGTTAAGCTCTGATTTTCCAGCAGAGGAAGAACATCTCGACCAAGCTCACATTTTTAAGGTTTTCATGGTTATAGGTATGTATTTTCTCCATCCATGAACCCGCTCTGGTTATGAAATAGATACTAGCTTGGTGATGTGTGGGTTTTGTGCTCTTCTTAAGTATGGAAACTGTGTAAATTGGCAATATTTTTCTAAAATGGCTGGTTGGTGTGGTTTTCATTGCAATAATGCTTGAAGTCTCGGTTTCATTGATCATTCTAAGTGTTAGAATCCATGAAGTCTCTCTATCATCCTTATTGTTCTTGGTTGCATGGTTTTCATTTGGTCCATATTGGATGGTTGTCTCCACGCTTCGTATCACCATACCCATTCGTTTGTTTTTATGGGATTTGTTGGGTTTGTAACACTTTGTGTCACTACATATTGTTTCACTTGGGTATGGGTTCATTCATGTTACTGATGTTTGTGCAGTGGGTTATGTTGGTTGTTATTCCAAGGGGATTGCTTAAGGTTGATTTCTATTCTCGACTCTATTTTATTTTAGCATTCTTCAGTTGATTGGGAAAATCACAAGGGTTATACCCTATGTATTCTAAGTGTTGTTACAAGACCAAAATGAAGCCTTGATCCTCTGTTCTCAATCTCTCCTATCATGATAATTTTCACCATGTCTGCTAATTTATTGGCAGTATACCCTGTGTGTGCACCATTAGTCTCAGAGGTTCTCGCCCGATGTTGGGGTTTGACTCCAGTCTCCCTGTGTTGGTACACAAAGCAAACCCTTGATTTCTCAAGCTCGGTTTTTAGTAGAGGGAACCATTATGTCCCGTCAGGTATGTTGTTGATTGTCATGATTTGGTGGTGTATTATTGATAGTGTCGATTACTGGCTCGTCCCTATGGATTATGTTGACAGTGGTGCTGGTTTTGGTATTTAGTCACTACATTGGTTATTATGACATTTGAATTGTTAACTCGTCATTAGTTATAATTGATTAATTCACAACAATGATTCATGTGTAATGCATGGGTATGTGTGGCCTTCGTACAACATGTTAGGTTGAGTTAATGATTGTTGTGACTATGGGTTTTAAATTTCCAAATGGGATTATTGCAATCGTGGTGATTATAGCATGACTATCCATTGTATACGTTTGGATATTACCTGAGTGCACCATCAGATATGGTCACATGTTTTTAAACAATATGGTTTTGTTGCAATCTGATCAATTTGATAAATAGAGTTAGGCATACTATCATTGTCTCCCTGTATTAGATTGATAGCTCAACATCGTGATGTTTATATTCAGATTAATTAAACATGTGCAGTCACATAAATGCTCTTGTGTTTTGTTGAATGGTCTGTGTATCCTACAACATCGTATAAGTTGAAAGGGTGATTGTTGTGCATTTAAATAGCAAGTCAGGATATATTGAGGATTGTGTTTTGACTGTCCGTTGTGTATCATTGATGGATATCATGCATTGTTTCAGATATGGACATGGATTCTGTGACAATATAGTCTCGCTATGACTTGATTGTTAAATGAACTTAAGGAAGGCGTGATTTTAGTGTCTGTGTTGATTTGAAGAAATGATTCATGGACAATGGTTGATGTTTTGATAGAACATATTGGAACAAGTGATTGTGTGTTAATTTAGAAATTGTTTTAAATATTAATTGGGACAATTGGGAAGAAACAAAACTTTTACATGTTGTTGTGGAAGGAATATTGTCTTGTTTTGATGACACTATGTTAAAGATCTGATTACAAACAATGAGCAAGTTAATGCACATAATTGATTGAATTATACACAGTAGTTTTTCATTTGATCACAGTGATTATTTGGTTGGTGTTATTTCTTTTCACGTTTGATATAGAATGGTTTTATGGATTACTTAATTAATTTTATAAATAGTATCATCTCTCTTTCCCTACCATTATTTTTCTTTTCACTAATTACAACCCCATCACCTTCCCACATTCATTTCTCACTCCCTGTTCTTAAAATTTAATTACAGTTAAGAGGAATTATGTATTGAAGCAGTTTGAAATCGCAGTTTCTTGGTTGGATCACGGTGATATTTTCTTTGGTTTGCATTACAGTTGATTGTTTTTTTGTCATTGAGCAGTAACCATGTTTGTTTCCCCCTCATGTTATCGTGTTTCGCTCAATACAAACCCCTCGCATATCCAACGACCTTTTGTTCACCCCCTTCTCATTGACAAGAGTAAGCAATTTGTATGGATTGGATTGCATGAGTCTGATATGTTGTTGAGCCAAAATTTATTTCATATCTTGAAAGAGTTGTCATGTATGGTTGTTAAAGGAACTATTTTCTAATCAATTATGCATATAGGAATGAGCTCTTCAAACAAAAGGCTAAAAACTCAGGCCCACCATGCCCCTGTCAAGGGGAAAACCACTACTACCCCTTCCTCACCTTCAAATGATTCTGATAAATCAATGTCCTCCTGCATGCATTGGAGGGACGATTGTTCTCATGTGATCAACGAGATAAGGCCTAAAGGCTCAGTACAGCCAAAGGAAAATTCAGAGAAATCAAAGGGTGACAACAACAACCAAGGAAAGATTGCATCTCAGAGTGGAAAATATGGTTTTTGAGTTTTATTTTATTTATTGTTGATGACAGTTGACTTCAAAAATTTTGGACAACATGTTTTCTTTGGATATATGAGTAATATATTTTTGAAAATGATTTCAAATATGAATGAGATAAATTTTCAAATATGAATGTGATGATGGGACTCACAAGGTGGGGTGTTTTGATTAATTAACTAGTTATGTTATGATTATTAAGAGCTAAATGTGAGTCACAAGTGGTCCCACCATGTTGGCACAGGGGCAGACCCATGGTTCAATGCTACAACGACGCACCAACAAAACCCTAACTACTAGCCCTTTCGGCAACACCTGCAAAGCAGATGAAGTCTCACCCGAGGTAGAGGCAGGGGTGGTTGCAGGACTCAGATGTCTGCAACCTTAGTTGGGACACAGATATGTGATTCTAACACTTAATAGAGCACTTAACAATTAATCTTCATCGATATTCAGTTCTTAGTAACAGCGCAAACATACCCTAATTATAGAGTATCGCAATATACAACCAGATCCACCATATAATAACACTTAACATAAAAGGAACACATTAGATATAGCAAATTCAAGCACTAAGCACATCCATATAGGTCAAATCTAGCATTCATCCACATGATTAGGCACAAAGAAACATCATATCTATCTATCATTCATCACATAGAAACACATCGATACATCGCACAAAGCAAAGCAACACAGTGTGTACATGATTCACCCCCACCCTGGGGCTATGTCCACCAACTCTTCTTCTTTATTAGTGTCTTCAATTAGTTATAGCACACAATCATCAAAAACCCTTCTATGCACAGGACAAAAGATCTGCACAGCTCGCTAGATCCTTCTTCCTTGCATTGTAGCACAAAGCCTTCTCTAATCTATATAATAACTTGCACTAAGCTCTGTGACCCTTCTACAGTCATGCACAGATCACTACTAGAACTTAGATTACATCACATAGATAGGATACCATCCCCTTACTTCTCCTAGACATCTATTTATAGATACAAAAGTGGGCCTAAGCATGGGTGAACCCACGGGTTGACATCCCTTTCCCATTCCATTGTCCAAAAACCCAAAAAGGGGCCTGAAAGTGGGTCAAGATCCCATGATCTCTGCTTTGTCTGGCTCTCCATCTTTGACAGGTTGTCCAAGTCCCAAAAATGGTCAAATATGACCAAGTGTTCCTCAAAACTTGGTCAAGGGCCAACAGGCCCCCAACACTCACATGTGACTCATCCCGAGTCACTCTGGTCTGAGCAATTCTGCTTCGAACGCCTCGAGCTTGGCTCAAGCTAATTTGATCTACTGCAGTGCTACTACATCTTGCTTAGTGAAATCCTGAATAAGTGCATCATTGATTGGTCCTTCGAGGCACTGTTCTATTGTACTCACAACCTGTTCAAGTTCTACTCCTTGGCTTTCAAGTTCAGTGAAAAATTGGCATGCCTTTTCTTGCACTGGTTGAAGTCATTGAGAGATTTCCATTACTTTACTCTGGAGTGTGCGTACTTTCTATTGGATCATGCATTTCTCTGGAAACCTCTTCATTCTCTCAACTGGTGACAAGGCCTTTAGCTACACTTGTAACATGTCTGCCTACTGTTGTGTGTGTTGGAGCTGTGACTTTAACTCCTGTAATTCTAGATTTTCCATGAGGATTTCATACGTTTGGGTGATTTTGGAGCTCAGTTGCTTGTATTCCAAGGCAGAGGATTTTAGTTGGTCAACTGCACTTCGGGTAGTGGCCTCTCTTAGATCTCTTACTTCTTGAGGTGTCTCAGGCACAGTGTGAAGTTCCAGGTCTGCGATGCACTGCTAAAGTTGCTGGATCACTCCTTCCAGTCGTGCCACCTGCTATGGAACTCGTTCTTCTATCTGGACTTCGATGATCATCACAGAGCAAAGCTCTCTATGAACCAGTTCCTATACTTCGAGTTGATTTGTGAGAAACTGTTCCCTGTCTTACTGAAGCATTTCTTTCTATTCCTCCCATTTTTCTTGAAGAGGTAGCTTTTCTTGTTCTGCATTACTATGTTGTTCTAGCATATATTTATGTGCCTATGCCAAAGCTTGGATAGCTTGTGTTGTCTCTTCCTAATCTCATCGAAGGTGAGATTCAACTTTATTGGTGATCGAGTGAAATTGGGCTAGTTCATCTCCTGGTTATTTTGTTCCACTTGTCGAGGGTGCAATAGAAATTGTGTGGCTGGATTGTAGTGCCTGTTGCACTTCTCGAAGTTCTCCCTTGATTTGGCTAAATACCTCCTCCTTATTTTCTTCTTGCTTTTCCACGATCTCTAATGAAGCATCATTCAATGCAGTGACTAAGAAGTCGAAGTCATCTGAGGTGAGGGTAGTCTTAAACGTAGCCCTGGTAGCTCTGGCTTTCTTTTGGGGTGAAGGCTTTGGTGAGGTAACCTTCATTTTCTTAGTTGGATCCTGCCTATGGGTTCACCCACGCTTAGGCCCACTTTTGTATGTATAAATAGATGTCTAGGAGAAGTAAGTAAGGGGATGGTAGCCTATCTATGTGATGTAAGCTAAGTGCTAGTAGTACTCTATGCATGACTGTAGAAGGGTTATAGAGCTAAGTGAAAATTATTATAGATATTAGAGAAGGATTTGTGATACAACGCAAGGAAGAAGGATCTAGCGAGTTGCGCATATCTTTTGTCCTGTGCACAGAAGGGTTTTTGGTGACTGTGTGCTATAACCGATTGAAGACACTAATAAATAAGAAGAGTTGGTTGACGTAGCCCCAAGGTGGGGGTGAACCACATACATATTGTGTTTCTCTTCTTTGTGCGATGTACCGATGTGTTTCTATGTGATGAATGTTAGATAGATCTGATGTTGCTTTGTGCCTAATCATGTGGATGAATGTTAGATCTGACCTATATGGATGTTCTTAGTGCTTGAATCTGCTAGATCTAATGTGTTCCTTTTATGTTAAGTGTTATTAGATGGTGGATCTAGTTGTATATTGCGATACTCTATAATTAGGGTACGTCTGTGCTGTTACTAAGAACTGAATATTGATGAAGATTAATTGCTAAGTGTTTTTTTAAGTGTTAGAATCGCATATCCATGTCCCAGCGAAGGTTACAGACATCTGAGTCTTGCAACCACCCCTGCCTCTACCTCGAGTGAGACTTCATCTGCTTTGCAGGTGTTGCCGAAAGGGTTGGTAGTTAGGGTTTTGTTGGTGCATTGTTGTAGCATTGAACCCTGGGTTTGTCGTTGTGCCAACAAACCTACTAGTTATTATTTATTTATAACCCTTATTATGATTTATTACTTTTCCCCCTAACTAAAAAGTTGGTTGATTTTTTAGTTAATTTAACTAATGAGTTAGTTCAACTACTTCAACCAATTCTAATTGCTTAAAGGCAAAAGGAAAGGGAGGAACAAGAGGATAGAAGGAGAAGCATACTAAGGTTTTCTCTTTAAGTTTATGTTGAGATAGTTCAGTTTTCATTCATTCCTTAATTTATCACAAGCCTAATTATTTTTTATGATAGCAGGGTCTTATTGTAGACAACAAGATTCAGGGTTGAATTACATCATTCAAACACTTGTTTTTAGAGGTGGTGATCTATCTTTGATAGTTTGTGTAGACATGTCTATTTGTGAATTAGTTTTCATGACTGAAAAAGGCTATTGTGTAGAGTCGAGTGGGCAGCAATCTGTGGCAAGCTGGTCCATCTTTTAGAGTTCAATTTCTCGATTTTTTGTCAGAGGTCCTTTTGTATGTTCCATCAGGGATGTCTAAGTTTGACTTTGGTCCCAAATTTCTTCACGAAATTTTGTAAAGAGAGTGACTCTTTGGTGAATTGGAATGAAATAAAGGATTGATTTATGTCTCATCTATCTTGATTATCATCTTGGTGTCTTTGCTTCTGTCTCTAGATTTATTTCAACAACTGTTATATTCATAAAATCATATAAATAATGAATTTTCCAGCAAGCTTTTATTTATAAAAAGACTAGTCTAAGCACTTGTAATCAATACTTGTGAGTTAGGATATTAATTTTGATGGCTATAAACATAGGGTGACATTCCCGTCTATTTTTCTTTAGCCAAGCAGAATCTGAAAATGTTTGAGTAAGATCATTTCATATATTTTCCTCAACACATTGTGAACACTGTGAGAGAACCATGTTAAAAAACTAATTTGGTGTAACACCCCTAGACACCTTCTAGGCAATTTCACTTGAAATAAAAATAAAACTTCTCACTATGTTTCTGATAGTCAAAACTGTCCATACACATGCATAGACCTACTAGGCTATGGCACACTGAGCTCTTTGTGTAACATCATACATATAAACTTAAACAGATAATATGCATCCTACTAATACACAAATTAATGTGCAAATCACAACAATATTCTACAAATAGATTACACGGGAAATATTATAAATATCAAGGCATACACATGATACATAGCATAAAAGAAAACATAGAAATGATACTTATATTTTCTTTACAAAAAGACTACCAACTGCATGTAGACCTTCGATGAACCTCCCAACCTTAGACCATGTTTCCCATCACTCTCAGCAGTGGGTCACCCCCGAGCTGGGACTAAACTCCACCTGGGAAAATGGATTCCTAAGATAGGTTGAGACTATGGGAAATCACACAGTACATTAGGAGGGATTCCCTCCTGGGATCCAACTTACACACACAACTCACAGCCTCTCATTCCCCACATGTCTATTCCACCCCGGGAAGTATACACCTTCATTGTTCAATAGTCCATCGACTACTCCACTTCCCTTCCAGGGCTTCAACAATAGGTTGGATAGGAATTCTCAGAGCTCTGTAGCTGTTGTTGAGATCCCTATAGGAGAATTCACTCCCCCAACAATGTCTCTCACTTGGAGAGAGTTTCTCACAGGTTTGACAACCTACTTCTTCAATCCACGTGCATTACAACCTTCTTCTTTTGTTCAAATCCTAAGTCAAATGGGTAAGGGAAATAACAGCAACAGAACTCAGGTGACACAGATGATGGAAGTAAAAAAAATCATAAAGGCAGGGTATGGCTCAAGCAAGTACAGATGAGTGCAAGTTATATAGGTCGACCATGGAGGAGGTTCAAAAATGGAGAGAATAACTTCATGCATGAAGGCTCAGTGTCTCCATGCGTGAGTGCATGGGAAGCATGGAAAGAATGGTTGATTGAAACCCCACAACGAATTGATTTCCCACATAAAACTGCATGTCCCAAATTAGACACATGTCCTCATGAAGCTCCATGATCTCCACTTCTCATTTGTTCCGCTTCCCACAAGAACTTAGAATAACAGGAGTTATTTCCCTAACCTTAGTATTTTAGGAAAATATATTATAATATTCCCTTGGAGTTAAGCCCTCAATCTTATCTTTTTTTCCTATCCTCTTGGCCCCTTCCCTTTCCCTACTTAGTGGAGCTTAGTCCCCCATAACTCTTTCTTCGTGGTTGGTCTACACACAACGATGTATTTTATATTAATTCTATGCATAATTGCATATACAAAAATAGTCTCACTAGCCTTTAACATCACATAAGCCACCTAGCTTATAATCACTTGGCTCACCAGCCTACAAAACATGTTTACAACTTAGTAGGGGCTCGGCTTTAGGGTATTACAATCCCCTCCCCTTATTTATGCATTGTCCTTAGTGCATATTATTTACATAATATCAAGAAGATTTCCAAAATCTTCAAAAAGATGCATATATTCTTCCTGCATAGCATCTTCATGCTCCCAAGTTGCATCCTCAGTATCGTACTAGGTCCATTGGAACTTTACAAGCTCTATGGCTCGATTCCGGAGCTTCTTGATTTTTTGGTCCATAATGCATACTAGATGCACTTGAAAAGCGCCTTCTTGCTCCACCTGAATAACATTCCAATCAATAACATGATTAGCATCAGGTATATATTTCTTAAGCAATGATACATGGAATACATTATGAATGGTCATAGATGCAGATAATGCACGAATATAAGCTACACTCCCAATCCTTTCTAGGATTTCAAATGGCCCACAATAGAAATCTTCCAATTTGGAACAGTTTCCCAACTTCAAAGAACTTCTATTGGCCTTCACTTTCAGAAACACATGATCACCAATACAAAATTATCTGTGAATTCTACCCTTATCAGCGTCGCTTTTCTGCCTATCTTGGGCAGCCTTTAAATTCTTCTTTATCTTCAACATTTTCTCTTTCATTTTTCTGAGCAAATCTGGCCCAATGACTACTCTCCCTACTGGGTTGTCCCAGCTTATTGGTGTGTTTCACTTTCTACCATAAAGTTCCTCAAATGGGCTCATCTTCAGCGATGCTTGGTGCCCATTATTGTAAGAAAATTCTACCAAGTGTAGACATACTTCCTATTTAGATGGTTTTTCCATCACATACATTCTTAGCATATCCTCTATCACTTGGTTCACCTTTTTTTTTCCCCATCAGACTCGGGATGATAAGTTGTGCTGAAGTTCATATTTTTTTCGAACCCTTTGAATAATCCCTTCCAAAACTTCAAGATGCACTTTGGGTCTCTGTCAGACACAATTTTATTTGGTATGCCATGTAAGTGTGCTACTTACCTCATATAAATATCAACAACATTGGTTTCCTTGTGAGTAATCTCCATTGGAATGAAATGGGCAGCTTTAGTAAGCTTGTCCACCACCACCATGATAGAATCATGCTACTTGCTTTTTCTGGGAAATTTAGTGATGAAATCCATTGACACCACTTCCAACTTCCACTCAGGAATGGGAAATGGTTGCAACAACCCAGTTGGGTGTCTATGCTCAGCCTTGACCTTTTGACAATCCAGACATTTAGAAATGTACTCAACAATTTCCCTCTTCATGCCTAGCCAATAGTATTGCCTTTTGATTGTTGCAATTGATTTCTGATATCCTAGGTGTCCTGCATAAGGTATTCTATGCATATCTTTCAAGATAATATTCCTCAATTAATGAGAATTGGGTACATAAATTATGTTCATGTACAAGAGAATTTCATCATCTCCCAATTTATAATCTTCAACCTTCTGTTGCATTTTACCTTGCCATAATTTTGTTACTATCTCCATGTACTGCAAATCTTCTTTTGCGGCCTTAGAAATTATCCCTTTAAGATTAGTTTGATACATGCTAATGGACGTAGCATGCAGTTTATGCACTCTCCTATGGAGTGCATCAACCACTTTGTTCTTGTTTCCTTTGATGTGCTTGATATCAAATTCATCCTCACAGAGAATCTCTAACCATCTACTTTATCTGGTATTTAGAGTTGGCTGATCATATAGATACTTCAGACCGTTATAGTCTGTCCTCAGCTCAAACCTTTTTTTCATGAGGTAGTTCCTCTACTTATTCAAGGCATGTACTATGGATTCCAACTCCAAATCATGAGTGTCATATATACTTTCATGCTCTTTCAATTTTATCGATTCAAAACCTATCACAAATCCATTATGAATAAGGACTCCACCAAGTCCTTCTTTGCATGCATCTGTGCAAACTACAAAATCTTATTTCGGATCGAAAATATTTATAATTGGAGCACTAGTTAACAACTGTTTAAAATGTTGGAAGCTCTTTTCACACTATGTTGTCCACTGAAACTTCACCCCCTTCCTTTGCAAGGAAGTAATTGGGTGAGCAATCCTTGAAAACCCTGCAATGAATCTTTTGTAGTAGACAACTAGACCCATGAAGGATCTGACTTATGTCGCATTATTAGGTGTTGTCCACCCTTCAATAGCTTCAATATTTTTGGGGTCCACCATTATCCCTTCTTCAGATATGATATGCCCCAAATAGTGAATTTGATTATGATCAAATGAGCACTTGCTCAATTTGGCATGCAATTGGTGCTCTATTAACACTTGTAAAACCATCCTCAAATGATGCACATGCTCTTCTTCTGACTTGGAATATACAAGGATTCCATCCAAAAGATAATGACAAACTTATCTAAGTATTCCCGGAAAACACCATTCATTAAGCACATGAAAATAGCTGGTGCATTTGATAACCCAAATGGCACCACTATGAATTCGTAATGACCATACCTTGTCCTGAAGGCAGTCTTGTTGATGTCTTCATCTTTGATCCTTACTTGATGGTAACCAGATCTGATATCAATCTTCGAAAATATTTTTTCTCCCTCAATTGATCGAACAGACCATCTATCCTTGGCAACAAATATTTTTTCTTCACAGTTACTTTGTTTAACTGCCTGAAATCAATACACATCTGCAATGTCTCGTCCTTCTTCTTCACAAATAAAACTAGGGCATCCTAGGTGACACGCTTGGGCGTATATACCACTTCTTCAAAATTTGTTCAAGCTACATTTGTAATTCCTTCAACTCTAGTGTACTCATCCGGTAGGGAGTCTTGGATACTGGAGCTGCTCCAGGCACTCTTTGGGGGTTATCCTAGTATCTCCTTAAACACATCCTCAAACTCTTTTAGGACTGCATGATCCTCAATATTTGGCACCTTGTCCTTAAGTTCTTCCTCCATATGAGCTGCAAATATTTGGCAACCCTTCCTGTAACACTTCTTTAGCTGCATTGTTGAGATCTCTCGGACAGTAAGTACCCTGGTAATTCCTTGGACTTCTCTTGGGTTTCCTTCCTCGTTTAGGCAAGTAAATTCCTTGTTATGATAGTCTAAGATGGCATGGTGTTGGTCCAACCAATCCATACCAATTAGACAACCATATGAACCCAAGGTAATGATGTTTAAATATGCCTTGTTACTCAACCCATTCATGTGCACTGGACATTATTTAACTAGCTCAACAACTTTTCTCTTGGTTCCTGTAGCCAGCTACACCATCTAATATTTCCCATGCTTGCTTCTTGGAAATTGCAATCTTTCCACTACCTTAGGATCTATATAGATATGACTAGATCCTGAATCTATTAAAATAGTAAAGGCATGGTTATTGATCATACCTTCTACTTCAACCATGTGTGAATGAAACTCTCTTGCTTATTGTCCAAGGCTGCGTAGATCCTTGGTACACTTCTTCCCATGTCCTCCACTATTTCAGCTTGTTGTACATTGTGGAAAACTCTCACTTTGTCACTTCCGTGAGGGAAATTTCTATACAAATGATCTCCTTTACAACCCCAACATTGAATGGGTGTCTTCCTTGGCCTTTTCCCACTTGTCTCAGTCACTCTAGGCTCTCTAGGGGTTTTTTGTCCCTAAGAAATATTTCTGAAGAAGGGTGATATGTTCCCCTTCTTCCTCTGCTCCATATTTAATTTCTTCTTTTCTTCCCAATATCTTTGTAAAGTAGGCTTTCCCTTATGTTGATCGTATAAGCACTTGGCTCTTCTTATGATTTCCTCCAAAGTTTTGGGATTATCATACTGAATTTTATCACTAATGAAAGATGGCATCCCACTCAAGTATCTTTGGATCTTAATTGTCTCATCTTTGATGAAGGATACATACTTCAACAATTCTAAAAATCTCCTTTCATACTCATCAATGGTCATGCTGCCCAGTTTCAGTTCGAAGAACTCTTTCATTTTTTTGTCATAATACCTCTTGGTTAAGTATTTCTTCTCAAAATGCTTGTTGAATTCCTTCCAAGTAACATTCTTCTCTCTGATGTGCTGCACTTGCATGAGTTGATCCCACCACATGGATGCCTTTCCTTTAAGATGATAAATAGAAATTCTTCCTTCTGCATGCGAAGAATAATTATGCAGTTGGAAGTATTTTCCCATGCCCAACAACCATGTCTCGACATCTTCATCTTTCTTGTGCTCTCCATCAAAGGTAGGAGGTTTGATATTATTCATTTATCCTCTCAATTCATCCACCCAAGACCTCTTATGCTTCCTGAAAGCATATGGACTTGATATTTTGTGTGCTCTCATATTGGAATGTCCTTGGGAGTGATGGTGTTGTCTGCTACCATTCCTTGATCTTACTTTTCCTGTAGGGGTCATGTGGCTTCCTGATTTGTTGGAGCCACTCTCCTTATCCAAATTATTTTCAAGTATGTCCAGGCTCTACATTAACTTCATGTTCAAGTCTTCATGCTTCTCCTTGGATTTCATAAGCCATTCATTATTAGCCTTGTGACTCTGGACATATTTCTGCAAATTTCTTACGGTTTCTGCCATATTCTTGTTATCATCCCTTTCTTCTCCATGTCCATTAGAGTTTGTTCCTTCCATACCCAAATGGACATCCATTCCTCTGATCTCATCTTCCTGAATGTAAGACTCTTGTGCATCATCCATATCTTTGCACTTTGTGATAACTCTGTTCCATTCTAACAATGGTTAATTATGAAAAAATGTGCAGCCAACAAAACTTTGTTAGGCTAACTATTCTCAACAAATTTATGAAAAATTGAACCATTTTGATTCAATAATATATATCGAAATTCCTTTTACTTATTTCCTGAGAATTTGATAGTTTAGATCCAATGTTTGGGTGAACATTTATATTCTATTGTTCAATACCTTTCTAATTCCTGCTTTCACGTTCAAAACTGAGTCCTGAGAAAAAAGTTATTAATGCAAGACCTCCCATCCTATAACCCTTTTATGCATTCTTCTCCTATAACTACATTGTAAATCCCAAAATTAGGGTGCCAAGGGTCATCTTAGCTCTCATATTCTATCACTACCAGGATCGAATATCCACATAACTACAATTTTAATAAAGAGGCATTGAACCTAGTTCTCCTCGTATGCCCAAAGGACCTATGACTTCGATCCAGGTGATAGAGGATATGACCTCGCTCAATTCTTCTGGCGCTAACCTCCTATTGAGGATCGATAGTCGTTCTTGAACCAACATGGATATCTAATATTAGGGACAATTTTAGAGTCCCAACTAACACGATGTTTATCTCCTTTCCTGAGTTCTGCAATAGAAACTGCTCGCCTATAATGGGATCGATGCCAACCGTTTATCTTGTTGAATCTACATATCGATGGTTTAGGAGGATTGCAAAGGTTAAACCCACACGGATGTTATTTCTTCCCCCAATATCCATAAATTCTCTCCACCGTAGATCTTACTTGTGGTGATACGACGATCAAGACTTAATTGGATGTTGATCCAATAGTTCCTCTATGCAACTCCCAGATCTAATGGTTGTTGTGGTTTTCTGTTGAATTCATCCATCGATAGTCACGATATATTATTTCCTTAGATTGATGGCCCATGTAGCTTATTCCACCATCCATTTCCTCCGAACATCGAATTGGCAAACTCTCGGAGTCTCATCAACATCCACGCACCAGTGCGCCACATGGAAGTGTTACAGAGTGGACACATGGCTCCATCCAACAGACGACATGTGTCATGATCTAACTGGTATGAATGGCATGTGAAAAACACAAATCATTTTGACACATGGAATGCTTAGAATGGGTCCACGTCACCCTAGGAGACGTCTGCATGTCACATCTTTGTGAAGCCCCAGGACTTTGGGGCTTCGAGACTCCGGGTCTTCGGAGGTTTCTTCTACATCACCCTTCAAAGCTCCCAAATGTTGAATTTTTGAACAGGTCCACATCACTCATGTTGACATTATTACATCGTGTCACTATGACACTCTAGAGCTTTGGGCTTTGGAGGATTCCATAAATTCTTCCAACATTTCCTCTAAACGTCAAATCCTTAAACTTTTGAACCTTCTAGGGTCCACTTAGTACAAATTTCATCAATTAAGTTGGTGACACATGGCCCCACCATCGAATGACACATGTCAGATTTCTATTGGTAGAACAGGGATTGAAAAGTACAAAACCTTATGACACATGGCATTCCTAGAGGTCCACGTCACCTAGGTGACATCATCATGCCACATCACAATATGTGCTTCGAAAATTCATAGCTCTAGCTTTAGAGGATTTCTTGGCTCAACACAATGTTCCTCCTGAACCTTAAACTATCGAACAATCACTTCTCATAGCTTCGAGACTTCGGGGCTCCAGGACTTTGGAGCTTTCCTCAACACTATTCCCCATTTCTTCCGAACTGTGAATTTTCAAACTATGTTATTCCATATTTTCGAGACTACGACACTTCATGGCTTCAGGATACTTTACCTTACAACACTTCAATCTACCCGAATGTCGAACTAGCAAATACGATGATCTTCTTTGCTCGGTTGTCAAACAATTAGTGTAGTAACATGTGGCCCCACTAACGGGCGACACGTGCCAGGTCCCAAATGGTAATAAGATCCTTCCAAAAGTTAAAAAAAAGTGACACGTGGTAGACTTAAGGTAGGTCTATGTCACCCTAGGTGACATCATCATGCCACATCATATCTGGTGCTTTGGGACTTCGGGACTTCAGGCTTCGGGAGATTCCATTCCAGCACACGATATAACTCCCGAATGTCGAACTTTCGAATCAAGTACAAGTTACTCCGATGCTTCGGGACTTTGAAGCTCTGAGACTTTAGAGGATTTTGTTGTTGAACACAACACAACCCCTGGACTGCCAAAATTTTGAACATTTCTTGATCCGAGGACACGTGTTCCTGGAAATGGATGGTCTAGATTGGTTCTGGACTTCGAGGCTCTGGGACTTCGTAGCTCGAGGATTCAAAAATTTTCTCTACTATAGTTTTAAAATGGTCAGAGGGGCGAATTCCGAAGGACTTCTATGCTTAACCTCCATGCACCTTCTCTGGATCTGACGATTGTGAGGGGTCTATCCCTTCCTGAACAAATCCAACAACCCAAATTTAAATTTTGTGGTTCCAAACCCACGGTTATCGCGTTCTCTTTTCTTTGTTGACTTTCTTGAACCACTATACTTCTTGAGCTTTCCATTACCACCTAGGAGCTATCTCAGTGCCTTTATGACACTCTGAACATCAAATCCCTATGGAAATTTTGACTCCAAATTCCACATTTGTGGCCCATCCAAGTTCAGTGTTGAAACCATGGGCTCTGATACAAATTTGTAACACCCCCAGCCACCTATTGGGCAATATCACTTGAAATAAAAATAAACTTCTCACTCTGTTTCTGATAGTCAAAATTGTCCATACACAGGAATAGACCTGTTGGGCTACGTCACACTGAGCTCTTTGCATAACATCATACATATAAACTTAAGCATATAATATGCATTATAATAATACACAAATTAATGTGGAAATCACAACAATATTGTACAAATAGCTTACACATGCAATATTATAAATATCAAGGCATGCACAGGATACACAACACAAAAACTAATATAGAAATGGTACTTATCTTTTCTTTATGAGAATACCACCAACTGCGTGTAGAACTTCCATGAACCTCCCAGCCTTATACCACACTGCTCATCACTCTTAGAAGTGGGTCACCCTTGAGCTGGGACTAAACTCCACCCGGGAAAAGGGATTCCTAAGCTAGGCTGAGACTATGAGAAGTCACACAGTACATCAGGAGGGATTCTCTCCCAGGAGCCAACTTACGCACATAGCTCACGACCTCTCATTCCCCACATGCATGTCCCACCCTGGGAAGTATACACCTTCATTGTTCAATAGTCCATTGGCTGCTCCACTTCCCTTCTAGGGCTTCAACAATAGGTCAGACATAAATTCTCAGAGATTTGTAGCTACTGTGGGCTCCCTCTAGGAGAATTCACTCCCCCAACAATATATCTCACTTGGAGAGAGTTGATCATAGGTATGGAAACCTACTTCTTCAATCCACAGGCCTTACAACCTACTTCTTTTGTCCAACTCCTAAGTCAAATGGGTAAGGGTGATAAAAACAAAATAAATCAGGTATGGCACAGATGATAGCAACAACATAAATCGTTAAGGAAGGGTATGACTCAAGTGATTAAAAATGTGTGAAAGTTACAGAGGTTGAACATGGAGGAGGTTCAACAATGGAGAGAATGACTGCGTGCATGAATTCTTAGTGTCTCTATGCGTGAGTGCATGGGAAGCATGGAAATAATGGTCAAGCAAACCCCCACAACAAACTGATTTCCCACATAAAAATGCATGTCCCAAATCGAACACCTATCCTCATGAAGTTGCATGAGCTCCACTTCTCATTCATTCCCAAAAAAAATAATGAAACATGAACATGTGGATAGTCAAAGTTGAACCATACATTCTAGCTTCAATTATATGTAAATGACACAAAAATACAAAGAAGCTATCCTAACAGTGAATTAGTGAGGTGTATCCAAGCATCTACATGAGTGGTGAACATCCAACTGCCATGTCCAAGAGAGAAATCTACAATGAACCTTATGACTGTTCTAAATAAATTCAGAACATGTATTGGCAACTTAGGTTTTAATGATAGAAAAGGAAACACAACATAAACCTGTGATCTCATAATTATACATGATTACAGCAAGATAAATCTGGAAGCAATCTATGCATTTTATCATT
>SNQJ01S0027677.1:82873-94385 GCA_010110895.2 Picea sitchensis
ACTTGATCCATAGGATCTTTTAATGACTATGGTTGAGTTTTAATTTTGCATGCGTTAATTATCCAATTGAGAAGCTTAATGAAAGAATGAGGAAAGAAGAGGAATTATGACAGCCATATACACATATGCATATCTGAAATGAAATAATAGACAACAAACCACAACACAAGAATTGATAATGGAGTTCGGCACAACTTTGCCTACGTCTCCGGGCCTTTGTCTCTGTGGGGGAGGCTTCTTTATTTCTGTTCAAAAGCTAAAAAGTACATCGCAGCAGTTCCAATTATCTACAAGACTGATATGGTCATGTTCTTTCAGATCTCTATAACCCTACAAAGAAAACGGCACGCAAAACGGGCGTCCGGAGCTCCCAGAAATGGCCCGCAAGCGTCTACTCCTCAATAGCTTCCCTGCATAAAAATGGCTTTGGCTTGGCTTCCCTTCAGCATAACTCTGCTTTTACTGTCTCCGTGGCCTCAAAAAGGCCTGGTTTATATAGATCTGAAGTTGGTTATCCATCCCCAACTTCCTCCCAAAATTTAGGCTCCAAAAATGCCCAATATCTCCCAAAAATGGAGAAAATCTATTAAAAAAGGCATTAAAATCATTTAAAAATCTTAACTATACAACAAAAAACCAAAATTGAATAAAATTATGGCGCAGCCCCCAAACTTACGCGCCTCCATGTGGCCAGGCGCTATCCCTATAGTGCGTTGGCCCCCCTGTATCTTGCTGGCTCCTGGTCCCGTGGCGCGGTCATAGGACCGTTGGTCTATGGATAGAATTCCCCGCGCGTTTTTTTTGGTGGATGGGTCCTGATCACATGGGACCGCCCGAGAACCAAGGGCTAAGCCCTATCATAAATTCCCATGCCATTTTAACCCCGTGCTCCCGGTTACATGGGGCGGTCATATCATATGTCAAGTGTCGAGGGCTGGGGCTAAGCCCCGACCCTTTCCCCCGCCGAATAAACCTTGGATCAAATTCAAATAATTTTATCGCTGTATGACCGTTAATTCACACCTGTGGTTTGGGCGGTTAGCCCGGTCCTGCCAGTCCTTTTCCCGGAGGAGAGGTCGGGGGTTCGACCCCGATGGAAACCATAAAATTTTACATAACCACGAAAGCCAACCACAAGGTGCCACATGGCACATCAACAACCAACCACAAATTGCCAAGTGTCAAACGCTGGATGGTCAATGTCACCTACCACGTACCTTTCCACCGTACCTTCCCAGTCACCTGCTGACATCATCCCGTGCCACGTGTCACCCTTACAGTGGTGACACGTGTCACCCATAGATTGGTCCAGTTATCTTTCGTACATGTGCTCCGTCACCTTTCACGTGTCATCTCTAGGAACTGCCATGTGTCATCTCCAGGAGCTTCCACGTCAGTTGTATGGTCGTACGGCTTGTACAGTCAGCCTGCCACGTGGCACTGTACGGACTGTACAGTCATCCCCTTTTTTTTTCCTGTTTGGGTTTTCGGACAGAACGTGATATCTTTCGCATACGGAGCCCATTTGACGAAGTAAATATATGGACATAATCAGGAAGACGAGACAGACGCAAAGGTGTTGGTTTTGTCGGATTCCGAGCACTTTCATTTTTGAGCATTTTTAAGCCCTGTCAGGCTTCTGGATCCGATTCTGGATCACCAAAACCCCTGGCATTGTGGAGAATGTTTTTGTCGGAGCGGATTGCTCCCCTGAAGAGATCTAAACTTACACTGAGTTATTCAAAGAATTTTGTGACTATTTTGCCTAGTCTTATGAGGAAATGCTAGGTATCAACCCACGAATTGTCGAGCATGAAATTACGACTTATCCTGATGCCAAACCGATCCGACAAAAGATTCTTCTAGTCAACCCTCGAAAAGCGACAGCAATCAAGGCAAAAGTAGAAAAAATGCTCAAAGACGGTTTTATGTACCCTGTACAGTTGACAGAATGGGTGTCAAGCCTGGTTTTGGTTAACAAGAAACAGGGCATGATTCATGTGTGTATGGACTTCTATGATTTGAATAAGGCATGTCCAAAAGACAATTTTCCCACCTTATTCATCGATCAGATTTTCAATGAGTGTGCAGGCTGTGAGGTCATTTCATTCATGGATGGTTTCTCGGGATACACTCAGATTCAAATCAAACCCGAAGAACAACATAAAACAACTTGTAATTGTCCGTGGGGCACATCCACGTATCATAAGATGCCTTTTGGCCTGAAGAATGTTGGAGCCACCTTTCAATGGGCCATGTCGTTTTCTTTTCATGACCTTAGACACATAGTCAAGGCCTACCTTGATGATCTAGCATCACACTCTCCCAAGATATTTGATCATCCGACCCATCTTCGACTAATCTTTGAACGATGTCGTTACTATCAGATTTTCTTGAATCCTAACAAGTGCAGTTTATGCGTGATGTCAGGTCGTCTCTTAGGTTTTATTGTATCAACAACAGGGATCATGGTCGATCCTCTCAAGGTTGAGGCGATAGCTCAATTGTCTCCCCTATGTACAATACCCCAGCTTCAGAGATTACAAGGGAAAGCGAATTTTCTTTGGCATTTTGTCGCGAATTACGTCGAGATCAATAAAGGGTTTATGCGTCTCTTGAAAAAATTGGTCCCATCTTTTTGGGATGAAGTTACACAATGCTCCTTTGAAGCGTTGAAATGTGCCATGATGTCTGCCCCTCTGCTTTGGACTCTCGATTATAACAGATATTTCTTGTTGTATTTGGCTACTGCAGAGTCAACCATCGGCATGGTATTGGTTTAAGAAGATGATATGCTCGAAGAGAACGTTATATATCATCTTAGACAAGGCTTGGTTGGGTTGGAACTCAATTATTCCCACGTTCAGAAAATTGCTTTGGCAGCTGTTCATGGTGTCCAACAGTTCCGTCCCTAAATTTTCCTTCACAACACCACTGTCATTGTTGTTGTTAACCCTTTCCAATACATGTTAACATGACAGGTCATTGGTGGAAATATTAGTATATGGATGGTCATCTTATAGGAATTTGACATGGATTTTGTTTCTGTGAAATCCAAAAAGTCATTGGTCTTTGTTGAATTCATTTTAGAACTTTCGATCGAGTCTAGTGATATCATTCTCGAAGATTCATCTATTAATGGATACATTTTTCTAATTGCATCTTCAGACCCTTGGTATGGGGATATACTTGTGTATCTCCATACTTTGAAGTGCCCCAATTCTGCTTCCTATGATGAGCATCGGTGAATTCGACAGAACACACGAAATTATATTATACTCGACGACACTTTGTATCATTGAGGCATAGATTGCATTCTTCATCCTTGCCTTATCCATGAAGAAGCAGAGCTCGTTTTGAACGAATGTCATAGTGGATCATGTGGTATTCATTTTTATGGGTTGGCAACAACCCAAAATATTCTACGTGCATGTTACTTTTGTCCCTTGTTAATCAAATATTGTGTGGAAGCGGTCAAGAAGTGTCACCCATGCCATATATTCTGTCGGAAGATGCGGGCACATCCTGCTCCTATGTTTCCTGTCATTGTTGTTGGTCCTTTCACCAGCTGGGGTATTGAATTTACTACATTTCACTTAGCTTTAGCCAGGGGGCATCGTTATATCATCGTAGCAGTATACTACTTCACAAAGTGGGTCGAAGCTATGCCAATGTTTAGTAATGATGGTGAAACTGTGGCTCTTTTCATCTTTAATCAGATAGTAGCAAGGTTTGGTATCTTGAATGAGATTGTCACTGACCATGGAAGTCACTTCCAAACAAAATGATGACCGAATTAATGTCAAATCTTGGGTTTAAACAAGAACATTTGTCGCCTTATTACCCACAAGGGAATGGTCAAGTTGAAGTTGTGAATAAGTCTCTCAAGACCATTCTTCAATGGACAATCAATTATGTCAAGTCAAATTGTCATTTGATGTTATATTCAGCGTTGTGGGCCTACCGAACATCTATGAAGACTGCCACTGGTTTTTCACCTTTTCATCTCGTATACGGGCTAGAAGCAGTCATACCTATTGAGTGTCAGATTCCTTCTTTGAATTTGGCAGTGGAATTACTGTCGGACACTTCACCGCTTGAGGAACACCTACTATATCTCAAGCAACTCGATGAGTAGCGTCGTGATGCAGCCATAGACAATGAGGATCATAAGAAATGAGTCAAGTGTCAGTACGATCAGTTCGTTCATCTTCATATTTTCTCTGAAGGCGATCATGTCCTGGTCTATGATGAAGACAAAGATCCCCTGGGGGCAGGCAAGTTCAAACCCATGTGGTTCGGACCGTTCATTGTGAAAGAGGTCTTGAAGAAGGGCACTTACTATTTGGTTGATTTTGAAGGACATGCCTTGGAGGAGCCTAGAAATGGGCTCTACCTCAAGAAGTATTACTCTTAGGTTGGTCACATGGTTGACTTCTTATATATATGTATAACTTCTTATACATTTTTTGTCTTTTTTGTTTTGTGGCAGATGTCAAGTGAATCAAAGGTGTATTTTGGGTTCGCAGATGGCACTAACCGACACACTCGGAGGCTTTCTTCTACAGCTTGGGTGATTTTCACACCTGGAGGCCAGTTTCTATTTTGCAGAGGTATTTGTCTAGGCGACGTTACAAGCAATGTTTTCGAATGCAGCGCAGTGATATAATTTCTTCGTGACACTTTGTTGCATGGAATTTCTCACCTCTGAGTCTACCTAGATGCTCAGTTGGTTGTGTCCTAGTTAAATGGGGTTTACCGCATTTATGATCCCACTTTGCACTGACGTTTCCTTAGGGTACGTATCTTAGAACATTATTTCTATTACATTACGTATATCCATGTTCCTAAGAGATTTAATCATATAACCTATACTATAGCTAATCAAATATTAGATTAGCATGTTGCACACACATGTAAATACATTTGTAAAAAATTTCATCCATAAGACAGAAAAGATGTAAATATATATATATAAAGTGTCACGAGTACATAGGTGGGTACGAATGCTTCGAAAAGTGTTCAGTATACATCGCTAGGCTTATGCCCTTAAAAAATACATATACAAAAAGTTCCCTCAGCACATCAATGGTCTATACTATCTAAGAACGGGGCCTATTGGCCTTGCCATAATGTACAATGGAGTTGGCCAAATTCCAGAAGAGCTGGACCCAAGTCGGAGGCACCCCTAATACATGAGGTTGCATAGAAGGTGAGAGATCCTCGATCTTGGCCATATGTATAGTACGAGTAAGCATAGTGAGGTTGCACTCCACTTGTCTCAGAACTCTGTCAGCCTCTCCGGCTGGGGGTCCCCCTACAGCTACTGGTCCTCCAGCTACTGTTGTTCCTACCTCTGGTCGAGGACATCGTCGAGTCCTAGCGAAGTCCGCTGGCCGCACAGGTCCCACATATGTACATAGTAGATACACAAGTTAGCACTATATACACACATAAAAAGAATATATATATATATAAATTAAAAAAATAAATAAATTTAAAAAGTACATTACCTATCTCACCTCACTCCTCACTGGGAGGCACTGACATGTATGGATCTGTAGTGAATTTGCTCCCAGCATATGGGTAATCCTTGATCACCAGGATCTGTTGTGCCCACCAGTCAAAGAATTTTTCGTCGAAGGCCTCTATGGTCCTTCCTCCACCCTATCGTGGCAACAACATTGCCCATCTGGTCACTGTTGGGAAGGAGGCTACATGCCCCCATACTGTCTCTCCAAGACTAATACTGGGCACCCTCTCGAAAAAGAAGGAACACAAAATGGTACCGAACCTAAAGTTCTTGTTAGTACGACGTCGACAGTCTGTAAGTTGTCTCTTCATGCATATCAGCATGGTCGTACTCCAGTCAAAAATGTTTGCCTCTAAACACTGAATGGTACAATGCATGTGTTCCCGGGAGGCCTGATGTAGGGTTGCGGATCTAGTAATCCACTCGATTAAGAGTAATATCACATGCAAAGATAGAATGGTGATATTGTGAATCGACACCTGAGAACCTACCTTCTCAGTGTCGTCCTCACAGTACATCCAGATATAATCCTCGATGTTCAAAGGCCCAGGGGGAAATGTCCTCAATTTCACTGGTTCCCCTCTCCTCGAGAGGCTAGTCAAGAAGTAGATATCCTCTATGGTGGGGTTCAATGACTAACCCTCTAGCATAAATGCCTCTGCATCTGGATGCCAATACTCCACAAGAGCATTGAGCAGTCTAGGTTGTGCCCTCATGAACGAACACTAGAAAATATTCCATAGCCCACACCGTTTTATTGCGACGATGGCTATAGGGTCCTCTTATACCAAAACATCAATGTCCTCATGCTCCCTCTCCCTCCAGTGAACATAAATCTTATTTCATGGAAAAGTGGAGGAGAGTTAGTACTTGCATTTTTATTTTTTTTAAAGCTTGCAAAGGTGTATGCATTTTGTATCATACACAATCGCGTATTTATGTGGGCTGGTGGTTTCCTTCCCGAGTACATACGCGGGTTGTCCTTGGAAAGCCCACGTGCTTGCAAGGCCTCTCTTTTTAGGAGAGCATTCCCCCTCAAAACCTAAAATTGATGCATACAAAATGAATTGAAATGCAAGAGGGAGGGATTTGTACTTACTTGGTCCAAGTAGAAGGTTGTTTCATCCACCGAAGCTCTCGGAATCAATTCTTTTAGCGAAGAGGGTTTTTCACCTTTTGGTTGATTTTCAAATTGCAATGGTCAAAATGAGCTGTTAACTTCTATTTATAGACTTTTTTGGCCCTTTTTGCCCCTTTTTGACCCCCTTTGTCATTTTTCCTGGCTTGGTGATCACTTGTTTCTATTTCTGAGTTTCTTATTGGACATTCCAGTACTTTTTTTCTTTTGGTTTGGTAATTTTTTCAGATGGCTCACTTTTTGATATCCTTTGGTTAAGGTTATTTTTCCAACTTTTTGCATATAAGTTAGGATTTCATTTCCACTTTTTGTATCTTGTTGTCTTTTCCTCTTTTCCATAGGATCGACCCCATCTAAGTGCGACACGGAACCTTCATTGTTGCTCTATAAGTGTCGTAATTAGGTGATAGAGCCTACCTTTACATGGATGCCCTAGGTATATCCTTGTTGCATTTTGGCATCCATGCTATCAATAATGACTATAGGCCAGGGAGTCTTTTTTAGTCATGTCATGATTACGAGTTAAAGCCTCATTCGTTTGATGAACCATCATCCTTGGCCTTACCCTCGGGACTCCCAAATGAGCACGCTTTGTTGCCTTTCAAGCTCGCTTTGAAATTCGAAATCAACATCTAACGAAACTGTATTTATTCTTTTTGATCTCGTCTAAATTAACTGAGAAAAGTAGCCCCTTGGAGTCTTCTTTAAGCCCTTTTCAGACTCTCTAAAAATGAAAATATTGTCGAGTGATCTTGTTGTCCTTCATGCTTGCCAAACTCAAATTTGAATGCACATCTGTCCGACGGTAGTTTACCCATTTTTCGGTCCGAATGGTTAATTTCATGAATAAAGGTATGCTCTAGGAACTTCGGTTCCTAGAAGAGTATTCCCAGGCATAATTTTAACCCTTTTTCTAGCCTGAGGGACTGAATCTTCGAAAAAGGAACATTCTCCTTGGTTTTGGTTTATCACCTTTTTCGGGCCTTGGGTATTACTTACGAAAAAGGAACCACCTCGGAGTCCATAGTTAAGCTCTTTTCAGACTCCCTAAAATTGAAAAGATCATTGAGTGACCTTGTTTCTTCACACTCATTAAATTGGTCCAAAAGAACATCTATTAGCTTAACCCTTTTTCCAGCCAATAGATTATAGTGGAAAAAGGTACACCTCGGGAGATTCGTCTCACCGGGAGAGTTCTCCTCAGTTACTTTTATACCTTTTCGGGTTAAGGAGACTAAAATCAGAAAAAGGTTGTGAGTCCATAGTTAAAATCTTTTCAAACTCCTTAAAATTGAAAAGATTGTCGAGTGATCTTATCTATTTCACACTCGCTAAAATGGTTTTGAATAGATGTATTTACGGTGCAATTTTACCTCTTTTTCGAATTGACTAGACTATCTCCGAAAAAGGTACTCCCTAGAGTCTTCTTTTACGTTTTTTCAGACTCTCTAAACATGAAAAAATTACTGAGCTTACCTTCTCTGGGATCGTTAAAATTACATGGAATGGGTCTCATTGTGTCTTGCTTAATCGCATTTGTGAGTCTCATCTTTGCGTCTTTGGCCTAATGTTGACTCGATGTTGCTCTCAACGCAAGCCTTGTCGTACTTCTTGCCTCTGCGACCTGACACCTTGACCCATGGAGGAATTCTCCTCGAGTGTCCTTTTCCTCCACATGTCTCCTTGCTTTGAGCATTAGTATGTTCCATGCACTTGGAACTAGTATGCTTGTTTGCGACACTCGTTCCTCCTTTGTAATGTAGCATTCTTTTATTCTTTTTCAAGCTCTTAAAAAATTGAAAAAGACAAAAAAATAAAATATTCCAAAAAGAGGGGACGGGAAATATTCATTATTTTTTCAGTAGCATAGAGAGTCTCCCTTGGACAAATTACATCCTGTCGTTTGTAAATCAATCATTTGGATCTAGTATGACCTTAGGAAGTTGTTCTCGCTACATAGAGTTATGTCCTCCTCCGTTTGGTTACTCTTCCAAACAGATGGAGAGTTTGTGTTGCCTCCTACATCACAAACATATGTCAATGTCATGCTGCCTGAGTCTAATAATATTTCGTTCTTTTGTCCAAGGGAAGTTTCAATCAACCTGAGTCTACCTTTCTGCATTTTGTCTCTTGACCTTCATGAGTTGGCCATCCTGAGAGTCCAGTCAAGTTCAGATTCGAAATCGACGAAGTTCTCTGCGTGATCATCGAGATCCTCATGTCTTTTCCCGACGAGCCATCGAAGACCTTAGGGTAGTGATTTATACACTCCCATTGTAGTCCTACCTAAGTTTTGAATATCTTGAAGTATTTTCTCGAGCTCTGAAGGCCTCGTCTCCAACCACATGCGTCGTTGGCTTCTTGAAGATACATACTATGCTTGTATATCTTCGATTGATTTTGAGATGTAGATCCATTGTGTATTTCTCGCGACTACACTTTATATAGTTATATGACATGGATCTGTAGTGTATTTGATTGGAAACCATGATTTAATTCATCCCAAGCATGGGTATGCCCGCCTCAAAGAGACAATTATTGTTTTGCAGATGGCACCTCCCAAACTCTGGTACCGAGCTCACTCGATTTCGTACATTGGTGAAGATATTGTAATATATTTCGGCCATCATTTTCTCTTCTAACCTCACACATTAGGGGGCATCTGTTATAGCGCTAAAATTCCCTACTTCTACATACATGGCGTTGGCCCTCTTACTTGCAAAATTTGCAAAAGCACCGCTGAGAAGTTCTTCTTAAAAAATCATTTTTTAGAGCATGTACGCACCCTTCACCATTACATCCCATGTACATATGCTTTCTGCATGCTATAAATCTTGCGTACATATGCTTGTTGCACACTAAAAAACCCACGTATGGTTGCAAAAGTTGGAAAAATTAAAAAGTTGTAAGGAATTCGGTGAAATTCACGGGCTATTGGAGGTTTCCCAACCAATTCACCTGCTATAGCCCGTCACCCAACCGAATAAAAATCCTTTTGTCATATAAAAGGAGGTGTTGGGATCTCATTTTACATACAAGCATAAGAACAGTGAAACTCTTCCCATTTCACTTCCCTTCCTTGCCCAATATTTTGCTACCTTTTGTGAGATATTGCCTCAACATTTCCTCATCAGCCCCTTCTTCCTCCATTCAATCCATTCCCTTCCCTTGAGGTGATCAGAAGATTGAGAGAAGAGGCCTATTGAAGTTGCACTTGGAGCATTGTAAAGAGGATCCTAGACCAGGCTTCTAGAATGATGGTCGACACATATTGTAAGTTTTAGTCTTTGTTTGATGAATAAAAGAATCGCTTTTCCCTGTCCCAAATGATGATGTTTTGTGTATTTTCTTTGATTTATGCTTAACATTTGGTATCTAACCCTAACTCATGAATAGAATAGCATGATTGTGGTCTTTGTTTTCCTAGTTTTGGATGCAGGACAACCTTGGGAGGAGATGTGTAGTCATTGGAACTACAAAGCTTGAGGAGATCATCACCAAACGTGGGATAAAAGGTACATTTACCCGATCTTATATCCTATTTCTTTCTCTTCATTTGTTTTGGTATGTTTGGGGTAGAGTAGAAAATATATTAACTTTTATATGGCCATTCACTTTGTCTACATCTTAAACCCTGGTGTAGTTAAAGGGGGGGGTTTCCCACTAGAACTTATTGAGAGATGGTCATTTTGTCAATATTTGTAGAAATAAATTAATTCATATGGATGGGATTTTGGTGTGAAACAAAAGTCTATATGATTTTACCATAAATGGATGCATGTATGTTTGTATTTATTATGAAAACTTACCTGATATGTTTGAAGATGAGTCATTGAAAATTTCATATCATCTACAAGTATTGGATTTTTTAGTAGAGGTTTCCACTGGTGGAATATTGGGTAGTTGAATATTTTAAATTCATGTGGATGTTATTGGTAGAGGCCACCATATTTCTGAAGGTGTAATTTTTCATTCACATGAGGCATTTATATAAAACAAGGTTTACTGATACAAATTGAAATCATTGATGGTGAGTATACATGTGTATATTTTAATATATGTTTTTTAGTTCATGTCATAATTTTTTTTTTATAATATATAATGTTATTGTAATTTTTGTTGGAGGAATTCTTACTTTTTTCTTTACTGTAATCTCTATTGAAAGGTGGGGCACGAGCACTCCAAAGGGATAATTTTGTTTGTCATTTTATTTCTACGAATTATGATAAGTACGCCACTTTGTAATTTCCTAAAACAAAAGGTGATGATGAAGTTGTGGTTGCTAGATTAGCCACCTCTATATAATCTGAAACACACAATGAATTACCATCATATACAAGAGTATTACAACCACAACGAATACATTTCCACAATATTCATTTTTATTCTTACAATTTTTTCAATCACATAAGGTCTTTGAACATGATACACATTGAATCTTATGTGGAATTCCTTTTTCAAATAAAATTTTCACAGATACTTTTGAACTTGTTGAAATGCATTATGTACCTCCTAGGACTATGAAGAAGAATAATTAATCAAAGTTCATCATATAAGGATATGAGGACCTTAAGGTGATATTTTATTTCCATGGCCAAATTTTCTTGGTAGATATCAGAAAACTTCAGGATCAAGCAATCATACTCAACCTCTTAGTAAATGGAGAGTGGGGCCAACATTTAAATTCCACTATTTGTATAATGGGGTATATCCTTGTGTGAAAGTACACTTTGTTGGATTACTGAGAGGGGGGGTGAATTAGTAATAACGTAATTATAATCCTTTTTCTTCAAATGTTATATCAATGTAGAATTATTATCCAATAATGAGCAGTAATAAAT
>SNQJ01S0027677.1:94395-107238 GCA_010110895.2 Picea sitchensis
ATATCGTTTAAACGTCATTCGATCCTTGCTAGTGTTTTCCTTGCTCCATCTCAAGGTCTGTGGGATGTTGAACTTGTTGAGAAACACAAACCAACAAAGAGAGAGCAATGATATATATATTCCAATGAAAACCTATGCATAAGATCAAGGAGTTATGCAATAAAACTGGATACAGTTTTATAGGGAAGAAATGTATTGCATTATATTGATGAAAGTGGAGAATACAACCTATGCCTTGATGTTGCAAGGTTCCTTCCAATGGCCCTTTGCTTCAACACACACACCTTTGCTCCAAATGTTTTTGATGAAGAGTATACACAGGCTGACTTGGGAAGCTAAATCAAATCTATCACAAGCACAATCTTCAACAGAATTCTTCATACATAAGCCAACCTAACTTTTCCCATGAGAGATCCCTCCTTATATAGAGTGAATAGGGATGAATGAAGAGATTAGGATGATCCCACTAAATCAGAGAAGCGAGTGAGATCCAAACCGATCAGAGGCCACCTCATCCTTTCGAATATTCCATTCTAGAACCTTCGATAAATCCACATTTTTCCTTTGTTTGAGCATCATTACACTCTCAACATTAGCAACCTATGATGACGTCGCAGGCCACTATGGTGCAACATGCGACGATTGGGGATCGTCGCACCATTAACAATGGAAATGTACGATCATATTATTTAATAGGGTTTTTCAATAAGGAAAATATGATTCCAATACTAAGAGAGAGTCTTATTTCTTCAATAACCTTCAGGGAATAGAGAAATAGGCAATACACATATCATCAGTGGTCACGGGGGTGACAAAAATAATGTGTAAAAAGCACGTTCTTCTGTACTTCGTTGTAATTGTGGGTTCTACACTTTTGGGGTTGTTTGAAGCCCTACACATCTTCCAGGTGTATACTGGTGGCCTCTCACCTAATCTAACTATCTTATTTTGTATGGTTTCATGTCAGCACATCTTGTTGTACTTCCAGGTCCGTTTTGGAGCCCTAAACAATGTTTTTTGGGCTCACCACAATCAAATTGTAGACAAAGTCTAGTTTGATTGTGTGATGTGTATTTCTCTGAAAGACATTTCCAACGGGATATCACATGACTAAAACAAAGGTCGTATGAAAAAGTTACAACCCTGGGAAGTTGAGGTACCAACTTACCCATAGGGTCCCACATGACTTTTGACATTTCATCATCTAGGGTAAGGTTATTGGATGTCTAGGGTTTTGGAATTCATAAGTAATATCAAAAAGGCCTTTGGAGCCTCATTGTAATCATTCTTTTCAGATGGATGTGCGTAGAAGCCACATCTCTTCTCAAAGATAGCTACCACCATTTGAGCAAGTGTTTCAGTTTTGCAGTTTTATAGTTTCAACCTATTTCATTTATTCAATAGAAGATATTGTTCACTGGATATTTTTGTTGTTCTTCATATCTCTGTGTTTATTGTATCCAGTCTGTTAATCATTTCTTTCCTCTCCTAAATCTGGATCAATGGTATCAGAGCAATCTAGTCTTAATTTATTTTCTTCGTGCATGTCCCTGACAAGATCTAGGTACAAGAAGTTGGGACTTGAACCAATCGATCCATTGCAATATCGACTGTGTTGATCTCGACAACAACCCATGGGGGAAGAAAAGAAAGATGATGGAGCATGAGATCCTATTAAAATGTTTCTCAAGGAAGCCCTTGTGCGACAAATGAACAAAATGATGGACAACTTTTCCCAGATCCTTCGACGACTACCCACAGGAGAAGCATATTCATCAAGCATCCATGCAACCCCCTTCAAGGTACAGGTAAATTTTGATATTCCATTATTTGAAGGACTGATAAATGTGGATGTTGTAGATAAATGGTTGAATATGCTCGAAGGGTATTTTCTGGCCCACAATTTTTTCGACAAGGAAAATATTACTTTTTCACTCCTCAAGTTCGTCCCCCATGTTAAGGATTGGTGGGATACTTACTCTGAGAAAAGGGCCATAGAGGAATCTGTAATATTTTTGGTTTCCCCTACATGGTATTCCTTTCGGGATTCCATTAAATAACGGTACTACCATGTTAGGAGCTACGAGGACTAGTACACCATATGGACCACCCTGCATCAAGAAAGGGACCAGACAGTACCATATTTCACCAATATTTTCCATACCCTATGCACCAAATTGGGTATCAAAGACTTTGAGTGAAATATGGTGCTCAAATACCACGACGGTTTTCATAGATACATTCAAACATAAATGGAGTTTCTGGACATCACCTCATTGGGTATGGCTTATAGATACACTACCAAGATCAAGGAAATATTTAAGCAGAAGACTAGGTGAGAGTTTGGATTTGCAAACTCCTCATAGTTGAAGTAGGGAAAAGGTGGACCCAACCCACACAACAAGGGATAGAGCAGAGAGGGCCACTCTCAAGACAACTAGTGCAAGCCACAACACAAGAAGGGCAATGAGAAGATGAAGAAGGACACATGAAAATGGTGTGAGTACCATAAAATCCCTTGGCACAACACTTAAGAATACCGCTCCAAGACGTCACTCATGGCTGAGCTTAAGGATTCCGAGTCAGAGGCCAATTCTGATTCTGAATCAAATATCGAAGGAAGGAAGAAATTTATTGATGCTAAACCCATTGCAGTGTCGCTACCAACAAAGTCCGGCCAAGAGAACCATAAGAACTAGAGGAAGGGGAATGCCTCTTTCACTCACAGATGTGGGTAGAGGGGGCTCCACTTCATTTCATTCTCGATAGCGGTAGTCAAAAGAACCTAATTTCAACAAAGGTCACCAATTGGATGATTGTGCACATCTTGCACATGTACAAATCTAAGCATCCACATACATGGGATGAGAGTCTCTCCTATGTTCAACACAGTTACAACAGGGCTCTCCATAGCTCCACCAACCATATCCCATTTCAGGTGGGGCTGGGATTCCAACCCTTGGGTCCCATTGATGTTGCACTACCTCTTTCCACTACACAGACAAACTCTTCCCATGTTCATTCTGAGACGGACAAAGCCACTAGATTCATTGGGCGGATTCAACACATTTGTCAACAGGTCTAGAATATTTTGCAGAAATCCAATGCTTAAGTACAAGTAGCGCCATGATAAACACAGGGTACCGCACCAATTTTAGGTTGGAGACAAAGTTTGGTTACATTTGCAGAAGGATTGTCTCGCAGGGCCCCACCGGAAGCTCCACCCACTTCGCTATGGACCTTACACTATCACCAAGGATGTGGGTAGAAATTTTTTTGAGCTCAACACTCCACCCTTCCTTGGCCTGCACCCAGTGTTCAATTTGGACCTCCTTCGGCCATATTTTCCACCATTATTGGACATCTCAGAGATCACAGAACAACTGACACCAACAGAGCTCAACTGTGACTGCATGGAACAAACATCCACTGATCAGATAGTGGACACACAGTTCAAGGGCACTCGCCAACAAAGGATCGAACTTTATTGGGTTTTCAAGGCAGGGAAAATCCTACACCAAGGCAAGTGGCTCACCTAGGGCCAAATCTAGTATAATTTTCCTCCCCTGATGAGGGAACTCAACACAATGGAGACCACTGCTTCCTAAGGGGGGAGGATTGATCTAGGTGGATATTGGTGCCAACCACCTATTCCAACTGGTTCCTCTTGTCCATTTTTGGTTCAACACGTTATTCTATACTTCCTTGTAATTGTGAGTTCTACACTTATGGGGATGTCTGAAGCCCTAAACATATTCCAGGTGGATATTGGTGGCCTCTCACCTAATCCAACTGGATTATTTTGTATGTTTTCATGTCAACACATCTCGGTGTATTTCCAGGGTCGTTTTGGAGCCCTAAACATTGTTTTTTAGGCTCGCCACAGTAAATTTGTAGATGAAGTCAAAATTTGATAGCGTAATGTGTATTTCTCTAAAATACCTTTCCAATGGGCTATCATGCACCTAAAATGGAGGTCCTATGCAAAAGTTACGACCCTGGGAAGTTGAGGTACCAACTTACCCATAGGTGCCCACATGACTTTTGGCATTTCACCTCCTAGGGTTAGGTTTTTGGATGTCTATGGTTTTGGAATTCATGAATAATATCAAAAATGCCTCGGGATCCTCATTGTAATCATTTTTCTCATATGGATGGGCGTAGCAGCCACATCTCTTCTCAGAGATAGCTACCGCCATTTGAGCAAGTGTTTCAGTTTTGCAGTTTTACAGTTTCAACCTATTTCATTTATTCAATAGAAGATATTTTTCACTAGATATTTGTGTTGTTCTTCATATCTTTGTGTTTATTGTATTCAATTTTTAATTAGTTCGTTCGGCTCCTAAATCTAGATCAAAGTGGGTGAGAAAATCCTTACCATAGTGATGTGAGGAAAAGTAACCTTCATTTACAAATTTTGTTGACAAAACTGAGAGAGATTCCTTGGTGGTATCATGGCTTGGCACGGGGGTGGCCATAATGTTGAGAAGGGGAGCATCTGAGCTTACGGTTGGGTGGAAAGGTGTACACCCACAACCAGTTGGTTGGTTACTTCATCACTAAAAATATAAGTATTTGCATATTCTCTGTGTAGGTGGAATGAATGGCTTGTATGTGATCGATCTTAAATATGCATGACTCTATATTAATTAAATGGTTGTAACTTGTGATACATTCACAGAATGTATTCTTGTTTCATTGGTCAGGTTATGTACTGAGCATTTGTAGAACTATGATAGTTGTGTAGAATTTACACCTATGTGCATAAGGACTATGTATTATTCTGAGATAAAGGAAGTGAGTATGTATATGTTTTCCTGTGCATAGTAATTACATATGTTGTAATGGGTTTCCTGTGAAAAAGAGAACCAAATATATAAGACAAGGAATAATGAATTAAATTGTACATCGGTGCGTGAAGGCTCAAGAAGGTCGTTAAACCAATATATCCTATGTTTTGGAGGACTCCATTTCCGTGAGACTCAAGGCTTTCTCTAGAAGCATAAGATCCCAAGGGAGCCAAGGTAATAGCCTGATAGGTTGATGCAGTGCAAGGACATAGGACTACTAAGTCCAAACCTAAACCATAAACCGAATAATTTCCTTTGATAACCAATGAGACTCAAGATTTGTTGGATCGACGAAGAAATCAAATGTTAGTCATCCGATTGTATTGGGTGTTTGGGGGCCATCATAAAGTTTCGGGTGATCAGTTATCATGACCCCAAAGTACCAGGGAATCTGATGCGATAGGAATCGTCAAACGTTGATATGTCAATGATTGATAGGTCAAGGTTTCCATGAGTGGTTCCAAACCTCTCCTTGTAAACGAGTGAAAATATGACATCATAGTGACGTTTTGTTCCAACAAGGTAGCCATAGTGACACGAAGAGTGACACTTGTCAGCACCTGATTGGTGGATGAGTCTAGGTGGGACCTTTGTTGGGCGAAAAAACACTTGGATGGGAACCTTTAATTTTCAACCATTATATTTTAGGGGGATAAATCTTTGTCGTGGATCTCTGTCGCGAGAGTGAGATCGGAGCCTAAACCTCCATATATTTCATTTGGAGGGTTTTGATAGGAAACTCAGTACCCCCAGTGTCCTAGTACCCCAGTGGGATAGGGTTCCAGCCCCTAGTTCCATGTCTTTATCTCTATAACCATGAAGAGAGAGAGAGAGAGAGAGAGAGAGAGAGAGAGAGAAGTCCTTGTGATGTGTCATAGCCAACGTGGATGTCAATGTACATAGAAGGTGACACCAGTCAATAGATGATTGGTTGACGGGTTGAATGTGGCCTTGGTGGGAGACATTCCCTTGGCTTAGTGCTCTTAATTCTTGGTCATCATATCTACCAACTGAAAGATCTCAGCCGTAGATATTTGTATAAGCTCGGGAGGGAGACCAATGCCCAGGGTACCAAAGTACCGAACCTTGAAAATATGCCAATTTTGTAACGTTCGGGAAAGAATCAATATGTCATTTCTCGGTAGGGCATGGTTCTGGGAAAGGGTCCCAAATTTCCATTATTATCCTACACGAGGAGGAGGGAGGTGACATCACGATGATAGGGGATGCTAACATGGAACTATCAAGACTGGAGGTTTCTATGTGCCGCCTAGAGATTTGTTCACAGACCAAGTGTGGATCCCTATTTGACATAAACACATAGATCGCACGCCCTTGGATTGTAGTCATTGGATCTAAGGGTGGATAGATCTCCACTATCGATCTTTGTCATGAGGATTCAATCGAACCCTAGACTGTCAGGGATTTTTGTTTCATGGTGTGGTTAGGAAGTCAGTGTCTCAATGCCTTGATATGTCGATAGGTCGATGGAGATAGAGATCCAGTCGATGACATGGTTCTAGGAGATCAAGAGTTCTGGAAATGAAAGGCACATGTTGTTGGTATAAAAGACCAAGGGATCGGTGCCATGGTACTCTGATGGGGTAGGGTTCTCGGGAAAGGTTCTATCCTTCCCTCATGTACTTGTTTATGGAAGATAACATATGATCGTATCATCAAATGAATAACGGATAGGTGTCAACACCTTGTTGGTTAAGTCCTTGCATACGATGATGATGTTTCATGCCCTAAGTGGTTCACATGCCAAGTAGAGAGTATTCCACATGTCACGGTGATTTGGCCTTTTGAGGGTGCATACCGTGATGTGTTATCAATGAAACATATCACTCTAGGTGGTAGGAAATGATAGGTCCACGTGCCATGTTAGGTGTCTATATATGATGGCACCACGCTTCGGGGGTGCCAGCTACGCCACCAGGTCAGGCGTTGATGCTCGAAGGTGAAGTGAAGTGGTTCGGTGTCTCGGTATCCATGTGTCGTGTCGCGGTTAAGCAAGGTGGCGAGTTTTGATAGGTTCATGTGTCCTGGGTGCCAACTCAGACACCATACCAGGCATTTGAAGATGGGATGAGTGTTGGTCTATCCGAGGGACGATATCTCGGTGCCCCAGTGAGTCGATACCCAGTATATTGTATATTGGGGTCATTAAGTAGTATTGGGCATGAAGGAGTCGGGGGTCGATAGGCCGTGGGTCCCAATGGATGGGTACCACATGGATGCCACGCCAGCAACCACACCAGTGGTCACGTTCGTTCCAGAAAGACCACATGGGTGCCACGTGGAAATATGGCTTTTAGCCAATGAAGGCATAAGAACTCTAGAAGGCCATAAATTTTGATCCAAAGCTTGTTTTGAGCATGGTTATAGTCATTGGAAATCTCTTGACGAGCAGAAGACAATGGTGCCCTCGAGAAGAAGCTTTGATATGATTGAGGAAAAGACACAATATAATAACCCATCCCTTAAAAAGGTACCTAGGGGGTTGGGTGTCTTACAAAGTGGTATCAGAGTGAGTTTCAAGCACTAGGCCTAGATGGGCCAAAGATCAACCACAAAAATGGTATAGCGAGGCCAAGATGAGCCTATTAGGAAGAATTTATCTATGTTAAAATATTTTTTATTATCTGCACAAGTTCCTTGAGAAGAAGGACTACAAATTTAAAATCTTGTTTTGGGATTCCTTGAAACAGAAGAACTATTGTCACCTAATAAATTGATAGTTTCTCCTACAGGGGTGATAACATGTTGATAAGCATTAATGGTTGAATATGAAGATAAAATGGTAGAATCTTGTTAATAGATGCTTAAGTTCAAAGAATGAATGAACTGGTGGTTGTAATAATCCCTATAAGAATGTGGTGATGGAACCCCTAGAAATGATAATTGTTGTTTGAATAAGAGACTAAGCCATGTATGTATAACTCCTCATGAACAAAGGGTTGACGGAAAATTGTAAGGTCAGTTTACTTGACCTATAATTAATGAAACTTGTTGTTGAGATGATCTAATCAAGCCAAATAAGAAAGAGTTTGTTGAACTATTTCTAGTCGTCATAAAAGAGGTGAAGTGATATGAACATATGAGCCAGTTTATGAGATCATGGCTATACAAAAAATGTGTACATGTTTGTTGACATGAATACTTGTTTATGCATGAGAATGGAATGTATGTATATGTTGTAAAGAATATGGTAATGGGTAAGCATGTATGTAACATGCACATATACTTATTATAACCTATGGTTGGTGGTAAGGTATGGTGAGTTGATGGGATATTTTGGTTGATGATAACCTAATATCAACAGGAATGTAGATAGCATACGTAAAATGTTGTTGATGTTGATTGCATACTTCCTTATGAGGATCATGTAGAATGATTAAGGAAAGGTTGATCTAAAGTCTAGTAAAGGAAGTGCTTGGACATTTCCAGATGACCAATGGATCCGATTCACATCCATAGGTGGAAGGTGGCCATATAGGTATGGCTTGGTAGGCAAGTAGTAGTGAGAGGGAGTCTAGAAACAAATTCCCTTTGTAGAGGCATGTTGGCCAGGAATTGAATTAAAGCATGAAGATAAGTTAGAATGGTTATTTTGTTTCATTGGGTAATGTTGAAATTACCTAGATTGTATTTCTGAATTTTTGAATGCTTTATAATGGAAGGGAAAGAGTGGCTTCTTGTTGGTTATTTCCTTATCAAAAGAGTAGCATAATTAATGATTTATGCTTTTGAAACTTTCCATGTGAATGGCTATACGATCTAGAGAACACTGATATTAAAGTTAAAATATCAATGTGTATGGATAACATCGAAAAGGTGCAAGCAATGAACTTGCATGATGACATCAATATGTGTATATCTGTATATGCTTGAGTGCATGGGTTAAATGTGTTATAAGATTGCCTAGTATGAAGGCTGATATTAAGACCAAATAAATATGAATGAATGATATAAATATGTGCAAGGGATGTACATGAATGATATATATATATATATATATATATATGCTAAAAAGTCATGGTATGACTTCATGAATAAGTGAGATGTGATGCAAGATTTTTACTAGCATGAATTGGATAATGCCATGGATGCATGGTTGGTCCTATGTAGAAGGGTCTAAACTATCCTATTTAAATCATTGTTTGAGGAAGGTGTACTTCATTCCTCAGAAAGAGTTGTTTTAAATTGTTGAAAGAGTAAATGAGAGAGGAGTGCTCTATTATCCTTGTAAAAAGGAAAAATGAATATGCCTTCGAAAATTGCATGTGAATGATTGTGAAAAATCACGAGTTAAATAATTTTAAATAAATATACATATGTGAAAATTTTAAAGTGTGTCTATGATCGACACACACAATATCTTGATGCATAAAGTTAGGTGCATGAAAGCACAATTTGAATACATACTAATAGAACAATGTGCAAACTGGGATGTGTGATAAGGATGTATGAATGTCTCTTATGAAATTTTTGGAAAATCCATGAACATGATGAATCTAAGGATAAATCAGGGTTGAGGTTACCTCAGAGAGTGAGGAACATGCAATAAGAGAATTTACATGTGAAGTAGTTCCATGGGGATGAACTGTGTAGAAACTCTGTCAAGAAAACAAATCCATAACAATAGTGACTGTTGGAAAATTGGACAGTGGGATGCAAAGTCTATTTGTATGAGAATCTTGGATTGCATTTTAAAATATAATTATTTTGTGAAAGACATGCAAGTGGAAGAGTCATCATTTTGATTCCAGATATGGTTAAGGTATGTCGATGCACTGCATTGAAATTGAATTGTGAGCTAAATATGGATGATGTACTATGTTGATTACATTTAGGAGAGGTCAAGTTGAACTTGATTGAGACTACTCAAGAATAGAGCAGGAAGATCCATAAAATAGATAGGTTGCAAAAGAAAATAAGGATAAAATGATGAGTACTTTTCTCATTCTAAAACTTTGATTCGCTTAACAAAGTTGGATGCCATAAAAGAACAGATGTGAAAAAAAGTACAACTGGTGGGAGGAAAATAAACTAATAAATATGTCAGTTAGATGATCTTGGCTAAAGACATGTTATGTAAAGGCAATGAGGCCTTGATAATTGTTCAGTTAAGCTGAAAATTTTAGCATGTGTAGAGGGAGTTAGAAAAGGGAAGAATCCATTAACTCCTCTCTTGATGTTTATTATGTTTCTCTAGGATAAGAAAACTAAAATGTTGCTATGAGTGGATGATTCCAGCATGAGATTGTTGACAGTTGTATAATTGTAGAGACAATAGAAGTTATAATTGTGTTTTCATCCATTAAAACATTGAGGCCAATGTGATAGAGTGCATATAGATATGATAGTACATATCTGAGAATGTATTACGGATTTAAATGCTATGGTACATACATTTTTATTTAATATGATAGTTGATATAATTGTGAATATAATGATGCATGTTATGTGTAGAAAAACATTGGAGTTGTTGGGAAAGGACAACTGCGAATGGTGGAAAACCTCAAGCATAAGATAGATTCAAGAAGGTTGTTGTTGAAAGAATTGATGAGGGAGGAACCTCTAGTAGCCAATGATGATTGGAATCCTTGAAAGAAAATTCATGAACAAATATATCATGAATGCATTGACCAATTGTGAATGGTTATGAACAAAAGTGATCATAAGAAACACATGGATTGAATGCATTGAGAAAGCACATGTTGACAGAGAGTGGGCATGCATGGGACTTCCCTTATGGAAGGAGGACCTTCCTATATTCCAGCATAGTTGTGAAATATCAAGGGGAGATTTGGGTGGCCATGAACATTGGCACTTTGGTTATAGGTAAAGAAAGAATGATTAAATGCAATTAAGTGAAACTTTGAGTTTTATGTTGTGTTGATTTGAAGTTATGATCAGTATGTGGCAGGAAGTATATTCCTGCTGTAATAGTGATTATTGATAAAAATACATGCAATGTGAGGTTGGTCGGGTTCTAACTCCCCATAGCATAGTCCCCCATAGAATAGTCCCCTATAACTCTTGTCATTGTCTGTCTAGCTATCAACAATGTATTTATTATTAAAAATGTTAAAAGTGTTAGATTTCATAGGCTCTCCGACCTTTTTAATTTTTCAGACACTCTGGCCTTTCCTCAATAACAAAATAAACTATTAATCCAGGGACTAAAAACCAGGGTATTCTATGTTGAATTTTTTATGCTTAGCTCATGCACATGTAGTTTATTTAAATTTAGCATGTACTTGAACCATAAACAATGCAACAATACCATATACAATAGTTGCATTAACCAAGATCACAAGAACAATAACCATGCACAAGAACACAAGAAGTTATCCTAGGAAAACCCTTCTCAATCAAGGGAAAAACCAAACAATCCTTTGCTACAGAGACAAGAGAAGATCCCCTACACCATAAACCCTAGAGAACACAAGAGGGTGCTTCTATGACCTTGAAACTTGCGCCTAAGAGAAGTGTGCACTTCAACCGTACACTTAGATTGAGAGAATGTTACAATGAAGTGTATGAGAGTGATCCACAATGGGGATCTACTCTCTTATATATACTAGACTTAATACAATAATAGGTGTGTATATTGGCACAATAGGGCTGACTTCTATAACTCAATGATACAATTAATCTTTACACAATATTAATTATCTTTACATGGTGGGGCCGACTTGTACCCTTTACACAATTAGGGTTACACAATAAATCTTACTCTTAGACAATATAGCAAGGGATCCACACATCCTCTAGTGCTCAACCACTAGGGACACGTCCACCTGTGCTCAGCCACAGGGATGTCACTCTCAACAGATCAACTCAACTAAGTCCATAGGAGTACCATTTGGAGAGCCATCTCAAGTCGACTCAACTAAGTCCATAGGAGTCTGTCAGGAGATCATCTCAAGTCGTCTCAACTCAGTCCAGAGGAGCACGACAAGAGACCACACATCATCTCAACTCAGTCCAGAGGAGTATGACACACCCATCACATGGGCTCTTCACAGATTGTCTCAACTCGGTCCAGAGGAGAATGACTTCGAGAATGACTCATGAAGCTGCAATCATCAACACTCTGTCTCAACTAGGGAGGAATTCTCCACCAGGCCAAGTCTCTCACGAAAGTACTTGAACTTTGTCCTGGTAAACGGTTTGGTGAAGATATCTGCAACTTGCTCATGTGTAGAAAGGTATTGCACATGTACTGCTTTCCTTTGCACCATATCTCTGATGTAATGGTATTTGATCTCAATGTGTTTCGATTTATTGTGAAACAAATGATTCTTTGAGAGCTTCACACAGCTATTGTTATCGCAATGGATAATGGTGGAATCCATCTCATGTCCAAATAAGTCTGCAAGGTGCTTCTGAAGCCACATTGATTCGTGGACTACCACACATAATGCAATGTTCTGCTTCTATGGTACTCAAAGACATATAAGTTTGTTTCCTGCTACACCAGGAAACCATAGCAGATCCCAAAGTAAAACAACAACTAGATGTGCTCTTTCGGTCCACTGTGCTCCCTACCCAATATGCATCGACATATCCATGCAATCTCATGTCTACACCGGAGGCATATCTCAGGCCATAACCAACTGTGCCTCGTAAATATCTCAACACATCCTTTGTTGCTATCCAGTGTGTCTATCTCGGATGACTCATAAATTGGCTGAGTACACTCACTGCATAGCATATATCAGGTCTGATGATAACCAGATACATCAATGATCCAATTAGTTGTTTGTAAAGATGTGGATCAATCTCGCCTGAATCAAAAGAAGCCTCATTCATTTTCTTCATATTCATCACCATCAATATAGACATGGACTTGCAGTTTGTCATCCCAAATTTCTTCAATATCTCAACTGTGTATTTTCCTTGACTTGGGAAAATCTCATCAGTCCTCTGCCATACTTCTAGTCCCAAGAAGTAGTGCATCATACTAAGGTCCTTCATCTCG
>SNQJ01S0027677.1:132553-153544 GCA_010110895.2 Picea sitchensis
GAGGGGCGGTGAAGGAGGATAAGGGAGGTGGAGAAGGAGTATGAGGGGGAGGGATATTCATTCATACATTCGACCAGGAGAGGATAGAACTTGGAGTATTGGGGACAAAGTTTGTTTACAGTGGGATTTCCAGTGCACCGGGGCTGAAGAGGTTTTGGGCTCGGAGGGCTAGGATGTCCATTGATGTCCTAGGGCTAGGCGTACTAGTCGGTAGGGTGGCTGGTTTTGGGGTGTCTTCAGGAGCAAGCTGCTGCGGATAGGTTCAAGTGAAGGGAGCAAGTTGTTGCGGATAGCATCAGAGCGAGGTATTTAAACTCAAATTTAGTACCTATTGCCAAATTTTATTACGTAAGTATGGAGATAGATTGTAAATTATGAATATTTTACTTCTTTAAAGACTTATAGAAATTATAGAAATTGGAAAAAAATTTAAACGTTAATTTGAAATCTGGGCACTACACGCCCACTTTCACCTCAACAGCTATCGTCTGCTTCGCGATTTCGGCCTTCCACAATTTCAAATCTCAATTTCCCCACGCTTTGCTTCTCCCGGAGCATTTTATCTGGAGTTCGCGATCTGATGACATGTGTCCTCTCGCAGATCACTGACTCCCAGCTGCTTCGACTATTCAGGGTTAAGCGATTTCAAACTTTACTCCTTCGTTTTCTCCTGGAGTACTTTCACTCAAAGTTCACAATATTTCGCCACGTACCCTCTGGATATGACGGTCCAGATTCTCTTTGGATCTTGAGGCTTCGGGAGTTTTAGACTCCTATGCACTCGTTTCTCTCTGAGTGCTTTCACCCAAACTTCATGGATTTCCACAACATATCCCTCTGCAATGGATGGTTGCGATCTTCTCCGGCCTTCAGGGCTTCGGGAGTTTGTCACACCCGTCACTTGGAAACCTCCGATGTAGTTTTCGCCGCAGTCTCTGATCTATCGACACTTATCTCGTGCCGGTCGACAGATAGGATCTACTTCGGGTCTTTACCCAGAGTCCACAGACTTACACCCCCTGTCCTCTGGATCCAATGGGTGACATTTATTTCGGACGATCTGACAGTTGACGTTTTCTTCGACTCTTTACCCGGAGTCTACAGGTTTATGCCACATCTCCTCTAGATCCAACGCCTGAGATTTACTTCATTCTCCTTGACGATGGATGATCCCAAACTACTTTGGGACTTCGAGACTTTGGTAAGTCCACTCTTCCATGTGTGCAAAGAACTAAAGCTCGGGCACCTTGCTATGATCAGACAACTACTGGTCCTCTAGGCTGTGATCCAACAACCATTATCACTCCTCCTCCTGAGCTTCTGATCTCTTCTGAATTGGAAGATTTTTTAAGTGTTCAAAGGCCTCGACCTTTTCTCCTCCTATGGGTCCATCTCTTGGACTTCGTCTGCACACCTGAAAGTGCTATCTCCTCTGAGTTTGATTCCCCTTGAATATTTCTCCTTCCCACGCGCTCCTTGTATTTCACAAATCTAGTAAAACTCAGGTCGAAGGTCAACGGTGATCGACGGTTCACAGAAATTGCGGGGTTCAACTTCTTCCATCAGGGGAGTGCTTGCTCGACTCTAGTGTAATCCTAGTCATTGATCTTCCATTCCCGATGATATCAACGACATAGGTTGACCACGTCCATGAACTAACATGTCTGCTATCAGGTTCTTATGTCATGGGTAGTTCTGGTAACTTGACTATCATCTGTCTCCCAGATCTGGTGGTCGAGATGGTTCCTGGGCATCCTCAGATCTAAGACTCAGGGTTTTTGGATTGAGAAAGATAAGGTGAGGGAACTCTTCCCTCACTTACCAATTGATTGATGAAATCTTTTGGTGGTCCAAAAATCTCTCAGTGGGAAGGCGTGATCCAATAAGGATCCAGAGAAGGTTAAGACAATTTAGAACACACAGGAGAAAATCAGAACGCTTGGAATGGCTTCAGCAGAGGGCAAAAGGACAAAAATTCAAAGTTCCTAAAACTCGATTAAAATGGCATAATTATAAAGAGCGTGTCACAAGATTTCTAACGACGCAAACGGCTCATCAAACAGAGTTACGGATCAAAAGTTATAAACAGTCAAAGTTCAGTGAAACTTGGTCAAACAGACAAAAGTCAAAGTGACACGTGGCACCACTGCAAGAGTGACACATGGCACAGCTGAGTTGGCAAGATGACATGGCATGACAGACACATGGGCATGTTTAGTGATGACACATGTCAACTTCATTGGCAAATCATATTATGACAAGTGCAGTTTTGGTGGACCAGTTATATGGTGCCACGTGGCACCCCTCCAATGGCTAGAATGTGCAAAAGATTATTCAACTCTCCAAGAGTCGAACCCATGACCTCCAAACAGCTCAAAGGCCCCCACACACATGCTAAACACTACACCATACCATATTTTATTATAAAATGTTGTTTAAATAATATTTAACTTTAAACTTGAACTAAGTCGCCAAAAAGGAGGGGCTCGGCCTTTAGCCCAGCCCCTATTCACGTGTTTGGAACCATGCGACCACACACCAACGAATAGCATATGCCACCCAACTATCCACCAAGAATCACGCGCTCCATAACTATATGCCACGATTTATATATGCCACGCGCTAGAGTTTGGATAAGTGGGTTTTTAACAAACCACACTCATTAAAAGAGATGCCCTACGCTCTATTTTAATGGGGTTGTTTTTAATATTTGTTAACTATATGTTATAATTATTCATAATTATTCATATGGCTTATGCCATGCGCCCTATTTATAAGGGAGATGTAATATGCCTTTTTGTTATATGGTTGTTATAAACCATATGCCATATTTAACCTATGGCTAAAACAACCCCCATGCCAATGGATCGAATGGCTAAGGATGCCAAACAACCCAACCAAGTGGGTTATTTTAAGAAATTTGTAATTAATTATTTTGTTATGTAAAGATGCTCCTTTTGGGTTATAAAAAGGGGGTTCATCTCTCATGTAAGGGAGTTCTCATTACAAGTTGGAGAAGAACACTTGGTGATGAATTCTTTTGTATAGAGTCTTATGTTTATTTGTATTAGGAAGAGAACCAAGAGCGTATGTATGGAAGAGGTACGAATTTCGAGATCGAGGGATGAAATCCGAGGTGAGATTTTTCTTGGGTCAAGAAGTGTCAGACTCGGATTGAGGCATAGAGACAGTCATTTTTAGGTAAAACGACGCCACGAACGCAACGGTGGTGTTAATTTTCAGATCTGAGTAAATATTTTGTGGCTAAACTCCAGAATGAGGTATACTTATGTATTTTTCCCAATGCTTTTGTGGAGTTAATAAAAATACCTACCCATTTGAGAGCAGGACCCAGAGACGTAGTCCACCAGGGACAAACTCCGTTATCAAGTTCTTTGTGTTCATATTGCATGATTGTGTCTCTTTCATTTTGAGTTTTTCCTTCTATATGGTGTACTTTTGTTTATGCTCATTTTATGCAATTCTTTAATAAGTCACCTAACGAAAAGATCCCGGATCAGCCTCCCAGATATGGTGGTTGAGACGGTTCCTGGGCATCCTCAGATCTTAGGCTCAGGGTTAACTTCAGAACTTCAGAACTTCAGGGACTTTACCTCCCTTACGACGAACTCACAAAGTCCAAATGACTCCAAGGTTAAATCCCACGCTCTTTCCCGTACCCAACAGTCACAACAGACCGTGGCTTCTTCCGAACAGATTTTGTCTGTTCGTCTTCCAAACAAGGGACACCTCCTTTTTCGATACTTCAACCTCACTGTTCTTCTTGAGCTTTGTTAACTCTGAAAATATTAAGAGCTCTCCTCTCTTTCTATTGAACTTAACGCTTGGAAGAATCCTTCCGCGCACCCCTTACACTCATTCCTCAACTCTAGAACTTAAGTGGTTCTCGATCTCTGCATGCCTCACAAAGAGCCTTCGCATATGTTGGCATAGGGGAAAACCCAGGGTTCAGCTTCAAGAGTGAACCAACAAGCCCTAACTACTGACCCTTTTGGCTACACATGCGAAGAAGATGCAGTATCACCCGAAGCAGCTATGGGGGGGTTACAGGACATAGATGTCTACAACCAAGGGAAATATCAAGTGGATCTAATACTAGAACAATACAACATGCATATATCACTTATCATCTTAGTTCTATTCCACACATCTATCAGATCTACCACAACAATGAAATAACATTAAAGCGACAATAAAGAACAGAACACCAATCACACAAACAACACAAGATATATGTGGTTCACCCTTCCTCTAGGGATACGTCTATAGAACTGTGTTTTATGATATATTAAGATGAAAGAATATAGTTCTGATCTGCGCTCTTAGCCAACAGATCTTCTCTCTTCTTCTCTCTATCTCTCCCCTCCCTGTGCACCCAGCTGCAGGGTTGATCTTCACACCCAGATGAACATCTTACAATATCAGAAGGCTCTCGTACTCATCTCTTCTCTCTCTTACAAAAATAATCACTCATGTCAAAACAATACAACTAGGTCCAACGAAATCAAACCAACCCTCTTCCCTCACATAGCTTCTTATTTATACATTACAATCACTCATCGACATCCTTAGGCCGAAACCTAGGTGTCAAAAACCCTAGATACCAAAACCCTATGTGTGTAAAATCCTAGGTCAACTTGACTAGCGTTTTCAGGGATTCGCTAGTTTATCTTTCCTTCCTTCTCGCGTGGTTCTCCAAAGCATATAACGGTGGCTTTTTCCGCTTTCTGAGTTTTCCACGATCCTTCTTCCTTTCTTACCTATCATCCTCAATCTCCTCATCCAACAACTTTCTTTCTTGGACTTCTCTCTGTCTTTTCTGTTATTTTTCTCACTTCGACCTAGTAACAGTCACTATGTCTTCCGCGAAGTTCGCATTTTGCCTTCTCTTCCTTGTTCTTCGCTTATTTCCATAACCAAGGGCCAACAGGCCCCCAACACTCACCTGTGACTCGTCCCGAGGCACTTCAAATCTGACTCTTTTGTTTTACTTCATCTTCAGACTGCGTAGTGTAGCCTTTTCTTTATTTTGTATGCCTCCTCTCCCTCCCTGTACAATATGTCTTTTCTGTTTTTGGTACCCAGTTTCAAATGCACCTGGTACCTAGACCCTTTTCCTTATGCTTTTACTTAGATTTGCGAGGCAGATGGTTGTCATAGTACAACTTCAGCCAACTCCCATTCACTAATCCTTCCTTCCACTCTCCCTTCAAAGTCTTCAACTGTGCATCTCCTCCTTTTGTAACATAGGCGATCTCATATGGCCCGAGCCAATGGATTTTGAACTTCCCAGGATGCTTGATGAACTTAATATCATATACCAATACTAGATCACCTTTCTTGAATGCCTTCTTCTTGATGTGACTATCATGATAGGCCTTCTCTCTTTCCTTCTGTACTTGCTGATGGATTCCTACAACAAATATTTCTTTCTCCAATTCAACCAACTGTGCAAGCCTCTCTTGAACAATTCCAGTGTCATCCATATCTGTAAAGGCAACAATTCTTAGGATTGGTACCAAATATTCCATTAGCACAATCACTTCGAGATCATATACCAACTTAAAAGGGTTCTACATTGTTAACTTCTTGCAAGTGGTTCTATAGGCCCAGAGTACTACTGGTACTCTTAAATCCCAGATGTTCCTATTCACACTGCAAATCTTTGTCAGTGTTGTCTCCAAGATCTTGTTGAATGCTTCCACTATCCCATTTTCTTGTGGATGGTAGGGTGTGATCTTCTGATGGTGGACTGCAAATTCCTCAGTCAAGGCTTCAACAATCTTATTTATTAAATGTGTGCCTTGATCACTCATAAGGATCTTTGGGCATCCAAACCTGGTTATGATTTCATCAAATATGAATCGCACAACTGTATTTTCACTACAGTCCTTAACTTCTCTTACTTCAGCCCATCTGGTCAAGTACTCTGTTGTTGTAATTATGTATCTTTCTCCTGTGCGTTATCCTAGCAAGTTTATAGGTCCCATGAAATCAATGGCCCATTTCTCAAATGCTTGTAGGGTTAGTTGTGGTGTTAGTGGCATTTCATCCCTTCTGGAAGGTTTCCTAACTCTTTGGCATACATCACAGGCTCTGTAATAGTCTTTAGCATCTCTATGTAAGGTAGGCCACCAAAGGCCATCTCTAAGAACCTTTTGCGCAGTTTCTTTCCCTATGTAATGTCCTCCTGTGATGCCTTCATAAGATTCCACGAGGATCATCGATCATTCTTCCTCCATAACACATCTTATCAATATCTCATCAGGTCCCATCTTGTATAGCTGCCCAGCTATAAGTGAAAACTTAGCAGCGCGCACTACTAGTTGTTTCTTTTGGGGAATTGTGTACTGGCTATGGGCCATTCCTATTGACAGGAACTGGACTATCTCTGTGATGTGATCATCAATATTTCTAATGCCCAGTAACTATGCATCCGACAGTGTATCCTCCAAACTAGTTGGCTCTTCTCCATGTTCCAACCTTGACAAGTGGTTAGGACCTTTGTTTATTCTTCCTGGTTTTACTATGATCTCAAAGTCGTATTCCTGAAAGAGCAGAAGCCATCCACATATTCTCTCCCCCAACACTAGCTTGTTGACTAGGTATTTCAGTGCAGAGTGATCAGTAAACAATTTAAAGTGTCCTCCCAACAAGTAGTGGCGGAATTTCTGCAGGGCGTACACCATGGCTAACCCTTCTCTCTGAGTGGTGGTGTAGTTGACCTCTGTTGTTGATAGCTTCCTACTAGAAAAATATAATGGATGGTCAATATCTCCTTCACCAGGTTGTGCTAACACAACTCCTAATGCAATGGAAGATGCATCGACATGTACGTGAAATTCCTTGCTCCAATCTGGAAAGACCAGAATGGGCTCAGTAACCATTTTCTGTTTCAGTGTGTCGAAGATCTGCTGGCATTCTTTTGTCCAACTGAATTGACAATATTTCTTCAAAATATTCTCCATGGGTGCTGTAATCTGGGCATATCCTTTAATGAACTTCCTGTAATATCCTGTGTGTCCCAGCGCAGTGTGCAGCTGTTTGACTGAAGTAGGAGGGGGTAGATCAACTATGATGGAACTTTTAGATGGATCTACCATCAACCCCTGATTTCATACAATATGGCCTAAGAGCATTACTCCAAATGGTGATAATAAGATGCACTGCTTCAGATTCAAGGCAATTTGACACTGCCTGCATTTATCCAACATTAGCCTTAGACATTCAATATGGTTTTTTAATAAGCTAAAAACATTCAAATCATCAAAATATGCTTCTAGAAATTTATGCAAGAACTCCTTGAATGCTTCGACCACCACCCTGGAAAAGATGGCTCGAGCATTCTTCAATCCAAATGGAATTACTGTATACTAATAGAATCCCCATTCTGTTGCAAATGTGGTCTTCTGGCGATCTTCCTTGGCAATCCAGATCTGATGGTATCCTGAAAATCCATCTGTAAAAGAATATACTTCCTGGCCTCCCACATTATCTAATACTTCATCAGTGAATGGTGTAGGGAAGGGATCATGTAAACATGCATCATTCAACTTCTTGAGATCTACACAGATCCCTATCTCTCCTGTCTTCTTGTCTTGTACCACCATAGGGCTAATCCACTCTGACTCTTCCACAGTTTCTATAATCCCCGCTTCCAACATTCTGTCAAGCTCAATCTTCACTTTCTCCTTATATTTGGGGTTCAGTATGTAGGGTATCTGTTTGATTGGTCTTTCATCTAGTTTCAAAGGGATCCTCATTTCTCTCATAGGCCCTTTAATTCCCTTCATATCAGTGAACTTGGTTGGAAACAAGTCCTGGTATTCATGCTGTAATTCTATAATCTTTTCAATGCTGGCAGCATCCCAATAATCTCCAACATTTGCAAGATTTGATGTCTTCTTTGTTCCAATATTGACTTTCCTAATCTTGATTGGTTGTCTAATGAATGGTAAATCAAATATTATTCCTTCCACATCCCTTTGGCCTTCTGTTTCGACGATGTTCACCTTTCTTGGATCATTGTCTTCATCAGCATTGATATTGTAACAACCTTGCAGTTTCTGTAGAGGCATAGTCCATTCGTCCTCTTCTTGCTCCAAAGGGAGGTTAGTTGCCTCCTCGAATAATTTATGTCTTACAATCTGCAATGCTTGATCTACTGACGGATATTGACTTTCAAATAAGAATGTGGTTACAAAATTCTGAGTCATACCATCCCAATCTATAGCGATGAGGCGCAACTCTTCTTGAAGGTACCGGTTCATAAGTGTCATTTCCAGTGTGTTAATGAATTTGTGCACCCACTGCTCTTGAGGGATGTTTCTCTAGGCTGCTTCACAACTTCGCACATGGTCCTTTAGGCAGCTTCGACCTGTGTACTGAACTTTGCAACCTTCTACTTGTGTTTAGAACCGCATTGTTATCAAGGTATGGCATTGTACCCAATATGTAATGTTGTTTTGTGTGTCCCCCACCATCATGCTAGGGTTTCTTTTAGGGCCTCATCCATTGCCAACAATCTTTGTTGCATTGGTACACTTTCTTCAAAGTCCGACAAGAAGGTTTATAAAGGATTTAGACCGTCAAAGGTGGGTAAGTTACTTACTGTTGTGCCAATCCAGCGAACTTCTATGGTTAATCTAGCACATGTTCTTGTAGATACTTCATACATTTTATTCTTCTAGTTTTCCAGTGCTTCTTCTGAGTCTGATGAACATGCTCTGTCACTTCGCCAGCTTAGGTTTCCATCGGTCATAGGATTAATATAATATTGTTGTCTGGATGTTAATTTGTATATGTTTTCTAGTTCATATGTGTGGTCTTCTTCTCTGACAGGCTCTGTGTCTCTCTAACATTCATCTGGATCTAACGGTGCAATGACCCTAAGGCCATTTCTTTCAAAATTCATACATATTTTCTTTAAATCAACCACAATGGAATTATTGAAAGCCCAATCAATTCCTAATAGCACAGGTAAGTACATCTATCATCAACTATCTCAATTACCTCAAAATATGAAAACATTCTTACTCCATCGATGTCCACAGGGACATGTTCCAGTCTACCAAAGAGGCTTACAACTTGCTGATTAGCCATTCTAAGCCTGATAGGGGAATAGATCAACTTAGGTTTTCCCATTAGTGCCCAGGTTTGCTTCGTCATGACATTGACCTCTGACCCTAAGTCAAGGACCACATAGTCTATATCATATTCACCTATTTGAGAATTCAAGTGTAATTCCTTATTTGTCCTTCTCTTCTTAGCGATTTGGAGTACTTCCCTATTCAGTAAAGGGTCTATCTTTCCTAGCTCATACTATCTGATTAAATTCTATAGTTATTGTACAACGCTCTCATCCTGAATCAACTTAATACAAGTATATAGAAATTCCATGAGCTTGCTTACCTCTTTTCCTTCACTTAGCGAAGCAGACTGATCAAATGCCTGAGGCATTCCATATTCTCTCACTTTTGGTTGTAATTTTTATGAAGAGCCCTTGTCTTCTTTGAACTCTTTTCTTGCCTCCTCAAATATTTGTCTTTATTTCTTTGCATCAAAGGTTTGGATCTTCTCTGCTGCTTTCCTGATTCCTGAGTCTTTTGTAGTCTTTCCTTGGATCAGCCTATCTTCTCCTATAACAATGCCTCCTCTAGTGATAACAACAACTCTAGGGTATTCTCCTAAGAATATATCAGTTTCACTTGCGGGTTTTTCTGAGGTCGTCGTCTCTCCTTAAGCTTAGCTAGAAACACTGGACATTCTTCAATAACATGCTCGAAGGAGTTGCAATAGCTGCAAGTAGTGAAAGGGTTCTGAAAGTCCCTTGCCAAGTGTTCTGGATATGCGCAGTTGTAATAGATGATTTTTCCTCGGCCTCCACCCATACCTCCTCCTCATCCTCGTCCTTTGAATCCACCATGAGGATTGAATTTTCCTCTCCTAGGGGAGTTGTACTGCGTAGTGCCTCCTTCTTGTTGTACTTCACCTTCGATTTTGTATATATCTCTTGACCTTTCATGCATGAGATCATAAGCCCTACAATCTTTATCATCATGTCCCACAGACTTACAAAACGTGCAATACAAATTTGTCGGTGTCTGAACATATTTTTTCATGTAATAACTCTCACCAGTACGATGTCTATTTCTGCATACTTTGCACCAGGGTAAAGTGACTTGCTTCAAAGGGCTCGGATCTCCAGAGGCCAAGTATTCATGGAATAGGGGACATTGTTCCTTGTCACAGCCTTCCGATATGCATATGACACACCAGATGTCTTCTCTTTTATCTTTCGACTTGTCTTTCTTCATATCTTTGACCTGTAGGGACAAACTAGTTAGTTGGTTCAAGATCTAACTCATACCTAAGTTGGATTCTCCCATAGGGGTTGCTTGTAGATTCATGGTGATCTCCAATGCCTCGGCCTGCGAACCAATCTTCTATTTCATCAGAGGAACTCTGATGTGTGGTAACAAGGAAGCAATGAACCACTCTTTGTTCTGCTCATCAGGGATCTGAAAATTCAATCGGCCTGTTAAGGTCTTAAATCTTTGGTCGAATTCCCAGACAGGCTCAGATACCTTCTGTTTGATCTCTTTCATCTTTGTAATACATTGTGACTTCGACTTGGGTTTTTTGAATTCTGCAATCAATGCATTCTTGATCTCATTCAGTGGTTTAGACTGTGCAAGTTATTGGACAAGCTTCATGTACCAACTTAGTGTGTGATCTCGAAGGGTAGTACTAAACTAGGTTCTTTTAATCACTTGGTCAGTGAAATTTTAAATATTCCATATGGATTCACATAAGAACCAGTGTTGATCAGGGTCTTCAAACCCATCTCCCCTAAAGATAGGGAGCCTCATCTCGTCTTCCATAGATCTTTCTAGGTTTCCTATCTGAGTATGCGGTGGACTACTAGTGATAGTGCTCTGAACACTCTGGTGACTTGGATTGCTTTGATTTCTTAATGTTGTTGATACAACAGGAGGGATAATAGTACTTACTTCCGCAGTATGCAGAGTTCCTGAAGTTTCTGGCTCATCCCGATGATGTTCTTCAACTTCCTTTTCCTCTGCCCTAGCGGGTTCTGAATGCTCTTCATCTGCCAGGTCTGCCTCTTCTCCACTGTAGAAACCCTTGTCCCCGTAGTTCTGCTTGAATAAGTTCACAAGATGAAATTCTTTGAACGCTCTTCCACTGCGCGTATGTCCAACCTCTGTGTCGTTGTCACTGCCTGAATTCTTGAACATTAGCTTTTTCAAATCGGACCAATCTACTATATCTTCAATATGTTCTTCTCATGCAATAAGATCTTGATCCTTAACTTTAGAAAATGTAAAAAATTTCCTCTAGGTCCCTTGAAGAAATATCTCTCATCTTGGTTGTATGATTCTACTCTGTCAACAACAAACTATGTGATGTACCCTCCAATGGTGCTATCAAACTAGTGATCTACTGCTCGTGACATGACGTTATCAACTCTCTTGACCGTCTTGATCAGCGTCGATGTCCAAACTACAGGAGGTCTAGATCTGATCTCAAACTGGGTATCAACTAACTTAGCTAACCACTCATATAGCTCCTGATGGATTCCTCCAAAGAAAATCTACTGTATATCAATAAATATATATCTCTCCAACCAATCCTATGTAGTAAGATTAGGTTTCTTGTTTTGGGCTTTAACAAAGTCCTTTTCTTGATCCTTTATCCACTTCTGAATCTTTGTCTTTGATGGAAACCACCTTGACATTCCCTCATGAATATTCTTGTCCCGACAATGGAACCATTTGTTGGCATAGGGGAAGACCCAGGGTTCAACTCCAAGAGTGCACCAACAAGCCCTAAATACTAGCCCTTTCAGCTACACCTGCGAAGCAGATGCAGTCTCATCTGAAGCAGCTATGGGGGGGTTGCAGAACAAAGATATCTACAACCAAGGGAAATATCAAGTAGATCTAATACTAGAAAAATAAAACATGCATATATCACTTATCAACTTAGGTCTATTCCACACTTCTATCAGATCTACCAAAACAATGCAATAGCAGTAAAGAGACAATAAAGAACAGAACACCAATCACACATACAACATAAGATATACATGGTTCACCCTTCCTCTAGGGCTATATCCACATAAATGTGCTTTATGATATATTAAGATGAAAGAATATAGTTCTGATCTGCACTCTTAGCCAATATATCTTCTCTCTTATTCTCTCTATCTCTCCCCTCCCTGCGCACCCAGCTGCAGGGTTATTCTTCACACCCAACTGAAGATCTTACAATACTAGAAGGCTCTCGTACTCAACTCTTCTCTCTCTCACAACAATCATCACTCATATCAAAACAATACAACTAGGTCCAACAAGAACGAACCAACCCTCTTTCTTCACATAGGTTCTTATTTGTACATTACAATCACTCATCGACATCCTTAGGCCGAAACCTAGGTGTAAAAAACCCTAGATACCAAAACCCTAGGTCAACTTGACCCGCATTTTCAGGACTTCACCAACCTGTCTTTCCTTCCTTCTCGTGCAGTGCTCCAAAGAATCTAACGGTGTATTTTTCTGCTTTCTGAGTTTTCCACGGTCCTTATTCCTTGCTTACCTATCATCCTCGATCTCCTCATCCAATGACTTGCTTTCTCGGACTTCGCTCCGTCTTTTCTTTTCTTTTGCTCACTTTGACCCAGTAGCAGTCACTATGTCTTCCATGAAGTTCACATTTTTCCTTCTCTTCCTTGTTCTTCATTTATTTCCATAACCAAGGGCCAACAACATACATGCACTATCTCTCCTAAGCTTTAACATAATCCCTCTTCTATGGGACTCCGAACAACTAGGAGTGTCGACATGCGTACATGAAACTGTGCCCAAGATCGACGAACTCACAGTTCGTGGATCTAGTTTAAGTGACCATAGGGTGCAAGCATTTACGAATACAAAACATGTCCAATTCATATAATTTCTTACTTTCCTAATTACACCATCAAGAAGACACAAAAAGGGATATAGTATAAATCATTAAGAAAACATATACATCCCTAGGTCATTCATAGTATATCTCATTTTATTACACAATTCCAGATAAATTTCACAGGGTATGAGAATACTTATCTATTAAAAGTTGCATCCAACTAACTGACTGTGGGTGTGTGCATTTCCACCCAACCATAGGCTCAGAGGCAGTCATTCTTATCACTTTGGCCACCCTCGTGCCAAGCCATGATATCACTAGGGATTTTACGCCATCTCTTAGAGAAAACTCTCTCTGTCACAATGACCCTGCGAGGTTTATCATATGCTTTCCCAACATCCATCTCACTTTCGATCCTTTAGGTTGTGTTCTCTGCACTTCCTTTTGGTTCCCACATCCCCTTTTCAAGCTTGCGCTCTCGTCTGGTGTCTCTCCTCTTGCTATTTGTCTATATGTATCTTACCTTCCCTCCTTTAGAAGTTTTCTAACCTATCTTGTTCCTTCTGTTAGAAGAAAGCTCAGGTTTCCAGGTCTCTATGGTACTTCAATATGACATTCTTCAGATATACCATGCTTCCATTCATGGAGGTGGTTTATGATTCAACCACTCGTCCTTTCTTCATTAACTGATTTCCTTCCTCTAGAGATATCATGGCTCGTACTTCAAGGCTTCACCCCCGATCAATCAGTTATGGGAAATTTAACAATAATACATTTACATCGTCCACATGCCTTAGCATAGTAATCCTATTTTATTATTAATTACAAGCTGGGGGAAACATGGATGTTACAATTCCCCCCCCCCCCTAAAGGAACATCGTCCTCGGTGTTCTTTCTCAAAAACACTTGTCATGCCTTTCTCATTCAGCTATTTCAGAAATCTTGATCCTTCTTTTTCAGTCAGGTCCTTTTTCAGACCCTTAATCTTCATCACCTTCTTTCAATAATTCTTGGACAACAAGCACGTTAATCATAGTCTTATGCGAAAACATTGCACAAAAAATTCTAGGAAAATTTGATAATCTTAGCACAATAATTATCTGCGCAGTTTGTGGATTTGTATCCACATGGTTGTCTTGTTATATAGGCTCATTGTTTTTCCTTGACATACTCATTGTGTGTATGATCCTAATAAATAGTTTAAAAGAACTATCAAGGTATCATCTTCCTTGTGGTCACTCACCCTCCAAGCCCAGGCTCAGGCATCCCCTTCTCTGCTATGCAGTCTCTCGGGTGATCCATCTTGCCTTGCCTCCCGAGTCAGTCTCTATTTCTTGCGATAAGAACATTCTCTTTTTCACAGTTCTTCCTCGAACCTGAGAGCTCAGTCTCTTGTCTCTACACTCTTCGCAGATCTTTTCCTTTCCCCTGTATCATAGACATATAGAAATTCATGAGACATCATTATAAATTTTAAATTCAGAGTTTCCTTGTAAATCTGTCACCTACAGATTTCCAATTCCACATTTTATTTTCATATTTGTTTCGCATAGGAACCATATTCATAATTATGGGACTTTCCTTCCCATAGAGGTTTGGCTCATCAGGAAATTGGTGTTCTTTATGGGCTTACAACATTGCCATATCCAAGCCCCCTTTTCTTCCTACACTTTCAACTTCAATCAGCCAAAGAAAGTGTTAGTTTTCCATGCACATACGTTTTTATTGCACCTTTATAACGTCATCACAAACAATTTCAGAATTGTGCATACTAAGAATCAAATTCACTTTCTCAAAAAGGAAATACCATTCCTTGCAGTTTGGCTCAGTAGGTAATTGGTATTCCTTATGGGCTTACAATACTGCCATATCCAAGACCCATTTCCTCTCTGCAATTCATTCTTTACACAGCCAAACAAACTGTTAGACTCTCATGCATCCATGTATATATATCTATATTCAAAACCATGCATACTAAAAGTTCATCACATCTATATAAACATGAAAAGGGAATCACATTCCTTGCCTATGTCTCGTTTCAACATACCAAACCTTTCAAAGCGTAATTCAACATTTCAAAGGATTTTAACAAATGTGCCAATATTCATGGCCACATTCATACACAATGCACTCTTGCATTGTTTTCAAGTTCATCACACTTTATGACCGATTCTTAGCCATGGTGTGTTGGAATTTAACCAACATTTTCCTCATATGGCTTATCCATTTTCTTTCATTCTTACCGCAGGACCATACTGCTTGCTATAGGCCGATCATGACCCCCAAATAAGTACACATGAACTCAAAAGTTTCACATGAATTTAAGCATTCTTCCTCCATTAATAACCAGGGTGCCAACACTCATGGCCAACCAAATTCGTTTTCCTTCAGTGCTTACATAATGTAATTAAAACATTTGAAGGTCCTCCTCCCTCAATGGGAAATCCATTGTCTATCCTTTATGCAAACATTCATTTCCTTGAAGCAATTCCATGCAATGTGCTAACTAGGAACACCTTTATTCCCATGGAACTAGTCCCCGTGACCATAGTCTAACATAGAGTGCTAAACTCTACCTTTCTTGACTGGCCCAGATGGACTCTGTTTTCTCTCCATGTGATCGAGAGTTGTGACCTCAGCTCTATTTGTTTTGGTTCTATCCTTTTCAGTTCCCGTGTCCAAGCGTTATGATCATGGCTACACCCCTTTCTTCCAAATCGATGGTGCAAATCCGTCTTTCCCCAGATCTAACGATTGCAAGGGATTATGGAACATCAACCAGCTCACGGTTTAATTCTCCTTTCGATACCTGCAATGAATATGGGCCTTCCGATCTATGATTGGACCCCCAAACTCAAAACAAAACTATATTGAGTTTAATTTACGAGTACACGTCTTGACATTAATCCGGGTACATAAGCCTTCCCCGCAATGAATATGGGTCGTCGATCTTATCCCTAGATTAATTCTAAACCACACGATTCCAAATAAAACAATCCTGACATAGAAGTATTTGACTAACAATATAGACTGAGAGTAGAGCCTCGATTTTCCAAATTCAACCACATAACCCAATCATGGTACGAGTTTATGTGGAATTAGCATGTGGGTTCCTTGCAGGTCCTCCCACCAATCGTTCATAGATCAATGGTTCACAGTGATTGTGGAATCCCCAATGTGTTCACTCTTTATCAGAGAGTTCAATATCCATAATCTAAAAAGTGCTCCCCAAATTCTTTAATCGTGGTCATTGATCATCCACCCCGATGAGATCAATGATGTTGGTTGATTGTGGGCCATGAACTAGTGCACCCGTTAATTCCACTTTCACACTCCACAATCAATATGAATCGTTCGATCTATGATCAAACCCCAAACTCAAAACAAAGCTACATTGAATTTAAATTATGGGAACATGCTCCATCGTTAACCCATGTGCCCATTCGATCTCCATAATGAATATGGGTCATCGATCTTATCGAACAACTAGCGTTTGATCCGTTAACTCCAGTGGATCTTGAAATCGATCTGACGACTAAGATTGGTTTCCTTTTGATTAATGGTTCATGTTCACTTCCTCTATCAGGCTCTTGATTGACCCGATTTGATTAGGTTTTTCTTTCGTGATCCTCACGTTCTCGATCTGTAGTTGATCAAAGGGATTTCTATGATCTCCTAGTAAAGTTTTTTGACATTTTGAGTCAACATAGATCATTTGGTTCAGATGTTTGTGCATCATACAATCAATCTTCCTTGTCAGAGGTTCACACCTCCAACATTCGAGTTCTCCTTCTCGAATCATACCCTACTTGGGTATCCATGCCATACAACTATTCTTGGCTGCTAGCACCCTCTTTCTGATTTTGACCTCATCAGCAGGGCTTTTGTGGGATTCTCACAGTCCTGTCATTAATATTTTGACCGCATCCTTCCCATGGTCATCCTCTTCTTGAGGTTGCCCATTATTGGTAACTGTCTTCCTCAACAGTTCCAATTCCTTTCTATACACAACATGTATCATTAGTTGTAATATCAATTAAAATGCATGTATCATAACATTCCAATCCATAAAACTTCTTCAAATTGTCCTATCATATCTTTATGCATTTCATCACATTATCATCAAGGATTTCCATGAATGCAATATACACAGTTCTCGATCGTTTCTGTAGTAATACGATCATCATCACTATGGTGTCAAATTATTTACTTTTTTTAGTAAGTTAGCTTTTTCATTCCATGGGAAACATAACACATAGCAAGAAAGGAGTTAGGGGCTCTGCCCTTCTTCCAATTCTTTCTACACCACCTGGGAATTTTTAGCCCAACTGAGTTATTTCTAAAGGCCTCACTACCTTTTCTTAACATGGCTCCAACCAAGCCTATTCAATCAAACATACTCCTTTATTCATTCATTAGTATTCTTATTCATTACATGATGCTTTCAAAATGTAATCTTCAAAGGCATAATCATTTGCCTCTTATCATGACAACAGAGCATCTTTGTTCATTTACCCTTTTATCTAATTATATTAGTATTCCTCGAGGAAATGGAATACATTCCCCTCAAACTATTGTTTGGAACAAAAATTTCATGACTCTTTAGATTGGAGTCAGCCATGCATCCATAGTATTCATTTAATATGGACAAGAGCAATTCTTGCTTTATATTTCACTCATCAGGGAAACCATATGGTGCCTACAAATATACTCTTTCATCATACATGTGCATCACTTGCATGTTTAATATCATTCATACCTAACTGGTATTGATATCAGGCTTCATATTAAGAAGCTTCACAATGCATTAAACCCATTCACTCAAGCATAATTAAACACAGATAAGTATTCATCATGCTAGCTTATTGCTTACACCTTTTCCATGTCATTCACACACATGGACATATCAAGCCTCTATATCATTTTCCCAAGGATATTCCAAGAATCCTTATGATCATGTATACACATTTGTGTATATGTAGGTGCATCTATTGCACCTTTTTACCTAATGCATTCACTTGATAGTTTAATTTCATCATTAATGTCCTTTAGTTTGGGATTTTAGTCACTTACAAGACTAATCTCACAGTCATATTTTGTATTGATGTTTCCTTCTCTCATGGAAATAACCAACCAGGGTCACTTTCCTCTTTAAGTGACAATGTCTAGCAAGAAAACCTCCTTGCCTCAATGTCCACAGGGTTTTACCCATATCACCTTTCTCTGGTTATGAGGAGTTATATACTCCGAGTTTAATGTAAAGAAGTAACTATAACTGCCAAGGATCATACCTGATACTATCAGATTCCTTTAATCCCACAAAGGTATTAAACATTATATAATCAACCATCAGCAAGGAGGTTCCAAATGCCCATGCTTAGAAGAAGTGTTACGAACACCAGGTCATCCATCCTTCGGGCTTCAGCTGCTCTTGACAGAACCCTGCCAACTTCAACTATCCACATTCAAGTCTTATTATAAATGTTAATTAGCATATCCCTACTCCGGTAAGAGTACTTATCACTTTGACAAAGGGCTAAAGAAATTATTCTGGTGGAATTCAACAAGAATTCCAAAAATCATAGGTTCAATCTGCATTCCTTCTCCTCAAGGAGTAAATGCAGATAACAATACCTCTTTATGTGACTCGTGCATGGGCACATGTACTCCAAGTGTTGTAACCATACTCTGATACCAATTTGTAACACACCCATGACGGGTCATAAAAAATTTCTCTTTTCTTAAATGACAGATTCTCCATCCATGGTTTCTAATTTGGAAAGTTAGGGAACCAATACGACATCCCGGTCAAGGATCTCCAATTCTAGAGCCAAACGACTCTCTAAGACCTTGATGGTATTGTTCTGCAATTAAATGCAGACTCTTTCAACTTTCAGGTGCAGTTCTAATGGTATTCACGACCTTCCCCTCTTTCACTTGTGAAATCTCTAAGTTTGGGCGCTAGCCCCTTTTCCGATAATCCCTTCCTTGTCATGACCTTGGGTGATGATTTCACTTAATCCACACGATTGAAGTCATGGCCAAGGGTGGTTTGAAACCAACTAATTTTCTCCCTACAATTCACCTTGAGCCTCCATGTTTCCTTTCTCCAAAATCGTGGTTTGGATTGTGGCCCGCCCTCAACATTTTAAAGTTTATGCACCTTCGGTCCCTGGAATGCGACGAGACCATCAATCTAATGACCTTGACGATGCTTTTGAACTGACATCTTAGATCTATCCTTTATAAATCTATGGATAATATCTAACCTTTCTAAATCAATGACTATGATTTATTTCGCGATTCAAGTTTCGGTAGTTTCAACTCTCAAATTTTGCTTCCTCCATCAGTAGATATCTTCCTCAACAAACGGACGGTTCTTATGAAATACGACTCTCCAACCTTCGGGATTTCTTGCTCCTTCATTCACCCTTTTCTCCTGGAGTGCTTCGTACCTGGAGTTGTATATCGGACGACACACATCTACTCCGATAAATGGTCTACATCCACACTTCACAAATACAAATCTTTGGAGTGAATCCTTCCAGAGTGTCAGATCTTCTGACACCTGTCCTCTCCAAATCAATGGCCCTGGTCCTCTTCAGGAATTTGACACTTTTTAACCAAGACCAAATCAACGGTCCTTTGACCTCATCCTCGATCAACGATCGAGATCCCCTTTGGGACTTTGGTGCTTTCACCCTCTGCTTTCCTCCATAGTGCTATGTACCCGAAGTTCTAGATCTGGCGCCATGCATCCACTTTCAAATCAACGACTGTTGAATGCTTCAAGACTTTGGCCTTCAGCGACTTCAAATCTCAATTTCCCCATGCTCTGCTTCTCTTGGAGTGTTTTATCTGGAGTTCTTGATCTGATGACATGTGTCCTCTCATAGATCGATGACTCCCAGCTGCTTCGACTATTCGGGGTTCGACGATTTCAAACTTTACTCCTTTGTTTTCTCCTGGAGTACTTTCACCTAGAGTTCATGATCTTTCACCATGTACCCTCTGGATTTGACGGTCCAAATTCTCTTCGGCTCTTCGACTCTTCGGGATTTAGGAGTTTTAGACTCCTATGAACTTGTTTCTCCCAAAGTTCTTTCACCTGAACTTCATGGATTTCTGCCACGTATCCCTCTGCAATGGATCATTGCAATCTTCTTCATCCTTCGGGGCTTCAGGATTTTGTCACACTCCTCACTTGGAAACCTCCAAAGTAGTTTTCCCCAAAGTCTTTGATATATCGACACGTATCTTCTGCCGGCTGATGGACATGATCTACTTCGGGTCTTTACCCAAAGTCCACAGAATTATGTCAACTATCCTATGGATCCAATGGCTGAAGTTTACTTCGAACGATCCGATGGTTAACATTTTCTTTGGGTATTTACTGGGAGTCTACAAGTTTATGCCACTTGTCCTCTGGATCTGACGCTTAAGATTTAATTTGTTCTTCTTGATGATGGACAGTCCCAAACTACTCTGGGACTTTGGGACATTGGTAAGTCCACTCTCGTGCATGTGAAAAGAACTAAGGCTCAGGCACCTTGCTCTGATCAGAAGGCTATTGGTCCTCTGCATTGTGATCCAACAACCACTGTCATTCCTCATCCTGAGCTTCTGATCTCTTTCGACTTAGAAGATTTTCTAAGTGTTCAAAGGCCTCAACCTTTTCTCCTCCTATGGGTCTGTCTCTTGGACTTTGTCTGCATGCATGAAAGTGATATTTCCTCTAAGCTTGATTCCCCTTGAATATTTCTCCTTCACATGCAGTCCTTGCATTTCAGGGATCTCATCTGTAGTGTCCCCAAGGCCGAACCTTGTTGCAAACCATGTTCTGAAAGAAATTGTAATTATGTTTTATAGGCTGGTGAGCCAATTTTTTATAAGCTGGAGGCTTATGTGTTTGTTAGGCCAGGGAGCCTAAGTGTTGAAGGCCAGGAGCCTGTTGTTGTATATGTAATCATGCAGAACACTTAATAAAATATAAACACCACCAGGTGCAGACCGACCACGATGAATGAGTGAAGGGGGACTGAG
>SNQJ01S0027677.1:157903-187967 GCA_010110895.2 Picea sitchensis
CATTTGAGATCCTAGAAAGGATTGGGTCGGTTGCATACATGATTGCATTACCTGCATCTATGACTGTACATAATGTGTTTCATGTTTCACTTCTTAAGAAATATGTACTTGATGCTAATCATATTATCGATTGGACTGTGATTCAGGTGGAACCAGAAGGTGTCCTGCAAGTGCATCTTGTGCGCATATTGGACAGGAAAAGAAAACAGCTCCGGAATTGAGCTATAGAGCTTGAAAAGGTCCAGTGGACCTAGTACGGTCCTGAGGATGTGACATGGGAGCATGAAGAGGTTATGTGGGTAGAGTACCCGCATCTTTTTGAAGATTTTGAAAGGCTTGCAGAGACAGTGTAAGTTTCACTGAGGACAGTGAAAAAATAAGGGGAGGGGAATTGTAGTGTCCCCAAGGCCGAGCCCCATTGCAAACCATGTTCTGAAAGAAATTGTAATTATGTTTTATAGGCTGGTGAGCCAAGTTTTTATAAGCTGGAGGCTTATGTGTTTGTTAGGCCAGGGAGCCTAAGTGTTGAAGGCCAGGAGCCTGTTGTTGTATATGTAATCATGCAGAACACTTAATAAAATATAAACACCACCAGGTGCAGACTGACCACGATGAATGAGTGAAGGGGGACTGCGCATCCATAGAGTGGGCAAGGAAGTAGGGGCTGGAAGGTGGGAAAGGGGCTAAGTGTTGAGCCTAGGGGGCTTAAGCCTGGGAATAATATTTTAATATTATTCCAAAAAGACAAGTGCATTTTGTGTTTTATCCTAAGTTTTGGCAAGGGAGGACATACAAGGGTGATGCGTACTTGTGGAACGCATGCAGTTCCATGGGTGACAAGTGTCAACCCTGACGCATGCGAATAAACAGCCAGGGTGATCCATGAGAAAGGTTCCTCCTCCTCCATTCGACCCTCAGACTGCCAAAAGGTGAATTGGTCCGACTCCTACAGAGAAACCCTCATGCATCTTCTGAACCAAAAAGGCGGGTATCTGTGTTTGTTCTGGGATAGCCAGTACATCCCCTGTCTGAATAGTTCGAACCTGCGTTGACCCCTGCATGAATTATTTGTCATGCATCCCCAACAACCAGAGCGTGATTCTATCCTATGTTGGAGGATTGGGAAATAAGAAGTGACCTACCATTGTTGAACATGTTGGAAAGCCCATGTATGTTTTCCCCGTGGGTTGTTGTGACCACGTAGTGTTGGATTGCGTGGGGTCTTGTTGGCCAGTGGTACAATGCTCTCTCCAGGTGAGAGAGGTGATTGAGGTTGGTAGAACAGGTTGTTTTCCTGTGAGCAACTCTCTCCAAGTGAGAGAGTGCGCGGAGGAAGGAGAGGACTCCTGGAAAGAACCCTGTAGCTGCCACAGAGCCTGGAGACTTCTGGTCCGGCCTGTTCCTATAACCCAAGGCAAGGGAGATTAGCAACCGAAGGAATGTCTAGGTGATAGAGAAGGTGTATTCTCCTGGGGTGGAACAGGCATGTGGGGAATGAGGGTCTGTGGGCAGTGAGCGTGGGAGGTTCCTGGGAGAGAATTCCTTCCTTGTGGTTGTGTGTTGTTTTCCCTGTAACCTCAGCTAGCCCAGTATTCCTTGTCTTGGGGTGGAGCTTAGTCCCAGCTTGGGGGTGACCCACTGCTGAGCTGATGAGCAGTGTGGTCTAAGGCTGGGAGGTTCATGGAAATCCTGCACTTGGTTGGTGGAATCTACCATTGATAAAGATAAGTATCTGATTATGCTTTAATTATGTTTTGTAACTCTGTGTACTATAATTATCATGCATTCTACTAAGCATTTGGATTAATGTATTTGCCATGGATTATTTATGTTAAAAATGATTCTTATGATTACTCTGAGCTGAAAAGTATTTCTTTGCTTAAATGCATGTGATTAATTATGAATGAGAATGTGTTATTCCGCGTAGTAACACCTACACGGTAGCCAAGGTGCGCTACAGTTATTCTGGGTTATCTACCAAGAGGTGTTATAGTAACCTTGGTAGCCAAGTGAAAAGGGTGTTACATCATCAAACTTAGATCGAAGGTCAACCACAATTGACAATTCACAGAAATTGTGGGGTACAACCTCCGCCATCAAGGGAGTGCTCCCTCAACTCTAGTCTAATCCTATTCATTGATCTTCCATTCCTGATGATATCAACGACATAGGTTGATCATGACCATGAACTAACATGTCCACTATCAGGTTCTTATGTCATGGGTAGTTCTGGTAACTTGACTATCGTCTACCTCCTACATCTGGCACTCGAGACGATTCCTGGGCATCCTCAGATATAAGGCTCAAGGTTAACTTCGAGACTTCATAACTTCAGGGATTTTACCTCCCTTATGACGAACTCGCTCATTTCTCCGAACTCACGAAGTCCAAATGACTCCAGGGTTAACTCCCACACTATTTCATGTACCCAACGGTCACAATAGATTGTGGCTTCTTCCGAATAGATTTCGTCCATTCATCTTCCAAACAAGGGACCCCCCCCATTTTTCGATACTTCAACCTCACTGTTTTTCTTGATATTTGTTAGCTATGAAAGGATTAAGAGCTTTGCGCTCTTTCTCTTGAACTTAACGCTTGTAATAATCCTTTTGCGCACCCCTTATGCTCATTCCTCAACTCTAGAACTTAAGTGGTTCTCGGTCTCTGCCTGCCTCGCAGAGAGCCTATGCATACATGCACTATCTCTCCTAATCTTTAACATACTCCCTCCTCCAAGGGACTCTGAACAACTAGGAGTGTCAACATGCGTACATTAAATTGTGCCCAAGATCGATGAACTCACAGTTCATGGATCTAGTTTAAGCCACCACAGGGCGCAAGCATTTACGAATACAAAACATGTCTAATTCATATAATTTCTTAGTTTTATAATTACACCATTAAGAAGACACAAAAATGGATATAGTATAAATCATTAAGCAAACATATCCATCCTGGGTCATTCACAATATATCTAATTTTATTACACAATTACAGCTCAATTTCACAGGGCATGAGAATACTTATCTATTAGAAGTTTCATCCAACTAACTGACTGTGGGTGTGTGCCTTTCCACCAAACCATAGGCTCAGAGGAATTCATTCTTAAAACTCTGGCCACCCCCGTGCCAATCCATGATATCATTATGGAATTTACACCATCTCTCAAAGAAAACTCTCTTTGTCACAGCGACGCTGCGAGGTTTATCAGATGTTTTCCCAACATCAAGCTCATGTTCGGTCCTTTAGGTCGTGTTCTCTGCACTTGCTTTTAGTTCCCGCATCCATTTTCAATTTTTTGATCTCGTCTGGTGTCTCTCCTCTTGTTTTGTGTCTATATGTATCTTACCTTCCCTCCTTTGGAAGGTTTCTAACCTATCCTGTTCCTTCTGTTAGAAGGAAGCTCGGATCTGCAGGCCTCTGTGGTACTTCGAGCTGACATTCTGCATCTAGACCATGCTTCTATTCATGGGGGTGGTTGATGATTCAACCATTGGTCCTTTCTTCATTAACTGATTTCCTTCCTCTAGAGATAGCATGGCTCATAATTCAAGGCTTCACCCCCCATCAGTCAATTATGGGAAATTTAACAATAATACATTTACATTGTCCACATGACTTACCATGGTAATCTTATTTTATGATTAATTACAAGCTTGGTGAAACATGGATGTTACAGCAAAACTAGCTCACATTATCAAAAGAAAGGAAATAAGCTAAAGCATTCTAAAGGTCGTGACCCTGAAGATTTTAAGAAATCCATACCATCCTCTTTCGATGGAGAGATTAATAAAGGGGAAGAGACAGAAGCTTGGATGCTTATTTTAAATAAGTACTTCAAAGTCCATGACTACTCTGAAAACTTGAAGGCTCAAATAGCCATATTGAACCTGAAAGGAAAGGATTCCATTTGGCGGGAAGACCTTGGGAATGTGAAAGGAATACATGAGAAGGAGTTGTCATGGAAATATTTTAAGAAACACTTCAAGAAGAAGAGTAGTTTGGGATTCAAGAAGAAAGGTTTTAAATCCTCAAGATTTAAGAAATATGGGAAGGACTCTAGGATGAGTCTTCCTACTAGAAGTGGGAATCAACAAAATTTCCCCTCCCAGAGTGGAAATAAACCTTTCAGAGCAACCCCAGGAAAGACTGATAACCCAAACATAAAACCCTTGAAATGTTGGGGTTGTGGAGAAGAACATCTGCTGAGGAGTTGTCCATGCAGACAATAGGACAGTAGGAGATCCTAGAACATCCAAGAAACTACCATAGTCAATGATGTGGCTAGGAGCATGCCACGAATTTATGCAGCCCTCGATAATAACCAAGCCGACCACCAAGCCTCAGTGGTGGAGATGGAAGATATGTGATGCAGGAGCATCACTTCCAAGCCATCCATGTGCCACCCAGCCAGCCAAAACAGCGCGCATTCAATGAAGGAGGAGAGGCGCGGCCCTCTCGTTTCAAATTTTGAATTTGAAATCAATATAATTAATGTTTTGTAAGGCCATGGAGCTATAAAGCTATGCCTTTGAGAAAGCTGTAGTTAAAGGAGGCCTTTAATGGTTGTAAGGCTGGGATCTAGATCCGATTCAGACTAGATAGTCCATTCAATGTAATTCAATGTAATTGAATAGAGTAGGTAGCTTGGAGGGAAGAGCTCAAAGAGCCCCCTCATGTAAAAGATCGTTGGTATCTATAGAGTTAGTCAACTGGCGCAGATAGAGAGAGATATATAGGAGAACTTTGTGAGAGTTAGAGTAGAGGAGGGAAGGAGCCAAGACTCTGTCACAATCTGAGCTCAAGAACACCTTGTAAAGGAGACATTTCATATTAATATAAAGAGTAGATTTCCTGCATGAGTTTATGTGTGTCTTTATGTGTTTATGAATGTCTTTATGTGTTCTTTATATGCTGTAGAAGTGCATTTGTAGGGACAGATAGGTTCTAATATCTATGGATTCATTGATCTTAGGTTTGGGGTTCTTTGAGGCTTCATGCCAAGAGGGTGTGACAGAACGTTGTGGGTTCTAAAAGCCAGTGCATAGATGCACTCCTGAATTCTGTGGAATTTGGGCGAGGACATTCCAGGAGGGCACACCAGAATAAGTCATTGGCTCAAGGAGGAAACCTCAAGGTTGTTTAACACCTTGGAGGAGGGACTTTGTAGAGGAGGACACAGCAGAAAATAGAATCACTGAGGGGTTCTGTAGAGCTATGCCGAGAGGGCATTGAGCAGGTGCAGGTAGGCACAAAGGACAGAACATAATCACTGAGGGATTTTGTGGAAGCTCTGTCAGGAGGGCATTGAGCACGTGCATAGAGTGAATAGGAGAACTATTTCTTAAGTTCAGTGAGAAGATAGAGTCATAGGAGGAACTTCACAGTTTTACTGAATACCCTGTAGGCTCAGCAAGGAGTTCTTGAGTAGGCGGTTGCCAGAGGGCGTTTCCATCCCTTCAAGGAGAGAAAGGGTTAAGTCCCTTAGAGGTCTGAGAAACACAGAAGCTCAGGACAGATAGCACCTTTGTGTGTAGAGACCCTACAAGGAGTGCNGAGGTCGAGAACCTCTTCGAGGATTTAAAGAGAACAAAGCTCAGGAGGGAGAGTGCTTTCATGCACAGAGCCCTGCAAGTATCACAGAGGCTGAAAGGAGACCCTTTGGAGGGTTTGAGTTTGAGGAAGCTCAGGAGGGAAAGTGTCTTCAAAAATGAAGATAGAAGTTGTGAGTAGAGGCTTCGTAGCAGGGACAAAGGTCGAGGCCTTTGATAAGTTGAATTCTTCCAAGGACCGGGAAGAAACAAAATTTCACAAGGGGGAGCACAGTTGTCGTCGGATCAGGCCGAGGGAAAGATCTAGACCATTGAAGTTTAGGTCCAGGCAGCGCGAGAGAGTGCAGCGAAAGAAAGAAGATCTGGGCCATCAGATCTAGCTCAGACAGCCGATAGCCCTCGAATCTGTTGAAAGGAGCACTCAATTTAACCCTCATATGAGAAGAGGGGAACGAAAATCCTATTTCGGCATTTCAGCTACCGAGAGATACAAAGGGCAGGATTCAGAAATCTTGACCCATGAAATCTTGAAATGATCAGGACCGTCCATTCTAGAGGACAAGTAGTATTGATCAGGATTATCTCGTGAATTCGGGTATCGTGAGCTGGGAGGTGGAGGCCTTTTCTCTACAAAGTCCCGAGTCGCAAGATCGTGATGTGATATGAACTGTTGATCGAGGAGGAAGGAGCGTCGTGAGATCTGGTGTCTCGATACATCGCATATCGTAGGTTTAGGGTTTGGAAGAACTTCCTTTTGACTATGGAAGTCGTGAAATACCGAGCACCGAGGCTCCCACGAACACGTGGCACACTTGTTGTTCCATTTCTTTCAGCATGTCAACTCCGATTGTAATTATATCCAATGGATTACTTCAGCTGATTGGAATCTTGCACTATCTACCATAGAGGACTTCAAAAGGGCTCATCTTCAATGATTCTTGATAACCATTGTTGTAGGCAAATTCTACCAATGGAAGGTAGTCTTCCCACTTCTTAGGCTGATGCATTACATGCATCCTTAACATGCCTTCTAATATTTGGTTTACTCTTTCTATCTGTCTGTGATTTAGGTGGAGATAGAGGAAGAATTCCTTCCAGAAACTCAATGCATACTAGACAGGAAGGAAACCACACTTAGGAATAAAACCATTGCACATGTCAAGGTGCAGTGGAAACACTTTGGCCCAAATGAAGCTACGTGGGAAATGGAGGATGGCATGAAACATGCATATCTATTTTTATTTACTTATATATATACAAAGCACATTGATATATAGAACATCAAGGATGATGTTCCTTTAAGGGGGAGGGAATTGTAACACCCATGTTTCCCCTAGTTGGTAAATATAACTATATCAACCAAGAGACTATCACAAACTTGATATGTGTGAATGTTGATTTGATGAACCTTTGTATGAAAGGTCAATGAATGTAATTTTTGTTATTAATAAAAAATGGATAAGTGTTGCATGACTGTTGAAAGAGAGGTTTTCCAAGAGAGACCACAAATGTTATGAGAGTAAAGTGTTTCTTAGAACAACCTATCACCCTCAAACTGATGGACAGAGAGAAAGAGTAAACCAAATATTAGAAGGCATGTTAAGGATGCATGTAATGCATCAGCCTAAGAAGTGGGAAGACTACCTTCCACTGGTAGAATTTGCCTACAACAACGGTTATCAAGAGTCATTGAAGATGAGCCCTTTTGAAGTCCTCTATGGTAGACAGTGCAAGATTCAAATCAGCTGGAGTAATCCATTGGATATAATTACAATCGGAACTGACATGCTGAAAGAAATGGAACAACAAGTGATTTAGATTAAGAAAAATATGAAAATTTCTTAGGATAGACAGAAGAGTTACGCCGACAGAAAGAGAATTCCCAGAGAGTTCAAGACAAGAGACCATGTCTATCTTAGAGTTAGGCCCAGGAAGAGTTCCTTGACAATGGGAGCTTGTGCCAAGCTGGAACCCCGATATTGTGGACACTTTGAAATCTTAGATAGAGTGGGACCTGTAGCCTATAGGCTAGCACTCCCTCCCACATTGAAGGAACATAATTTTTCCATGTTTCCTTATTGAAGAAATATGTACATGATTCTAATCATATAATTGATCAGTCTATGATTTAGGTGGAGACGGAGGAAGAATTCCTGCCAGAAACTCAATGCATACTAGACAGGAAGGAAACCGCACTTAGGAATAAAACCATTGCACATGTCAAGGTGCAGTGGAAACACTTTGGCCCAGATGAGGCTACGTGGGAAATGGAGGATGGCATGAAAGATGCATATCCATTTTTATTTACTTATATATATACAAAGCACATTGATATATAGAACATCAAGGATGATGTTGCTTTAAGGGGGAGGGAATTGTAACACCCATGTTTCCCCCAGTTGGTCAATATAACTATATCGACCAAGAGACTATGAAAAACTTGATATGTGTGAATGTTGATTTGATGAACCTTTGCATGCAAGGACAATGAATGTAATTTTTGTTATTAATAGAAAATGGATAAGTGTTGCATGACTGTTGAACAGGTGGCGTAACAGCAAACGCCAGAGGAAAGATGAATGAGGTGACAGGCGGAGGACACACATCACCTAGGAAAGGAGTCAACACCTTGTTGACTTCTTGTGCTTTGGGTTCTCGTAAGAAAGGAGTAGAAAGGCTCAACAAACCAACTCAAGAATTTGTGAGCTGTGAGAAGTACTGAAGGAGTCAAATCTCCTCTGACTTTCGCGTCTCAGAGTCTCGTAAAAGAAGGGACTTGAGGTTCAACCCTTCAACTCATGAAGTCATGAGTTGCGAGTGAGACTAGTGCTTAGCCCTAGTTGGCGGTTACACATGGAGGGAACTAACAGGGAGGAGCCATACCCCATCCCATCTTGGGTATCGGCATTTGTTGAAGAAAAAGTTGAGGGTCTTCAACACGTGAACACGCGAGTTGCAAAAGGTGCTTGTGCAGGGACCAGGTCATGGTCGTATGGAAGTGTAAGGCTCGCCCTTGGTGTTAGTGTCTCAAGGCAAGTTTTCACAAGGACCTGTGGATCAGATTTGTTAAAGGTTTCACCAGGGAGCCAAACAAGTTGCTTCAGCTTAAGGAGAATTTAGAACGATCCTGAGTGGATCTTGACCCGAGTGTTGGGGTCTGCACCAATTGTGGTATCAAATCTTGATTCGGTCTGTATATTGTGAGCAGAGGAAGAAAGAGGAAAATAATACTCTAGTAGACATCAATTTGGTATCAGAGGCAGTTTGCAGAGACAGGCAAAAGGAAGGCAGAGTATTGGAACTCTGTGGTGATTTTTTGCAGGGGTGCAGCAGTCGAATAGATAGTCAAGAGGACTGAAGGGGACGTTGGAAGCACTCAAGGTTGCAGAGTGACAGCAACAAGTTTTCCAGGAGGGAAAATAGAAGGCAAGGAGATAGCTACTGAATACCATGGACATGGTGGAAATAAGAACCACCAACAGCAGAGAAAAGACGAGATGGATAAAGAGATCGTTGAGATAAGGGCGAGGATGGAGGAACTTGCACTGCAGATGCAACATGATGCAAGATCACATTGGGTGTATGAATGGCCCATGAAGACAAAGGTAAAATGGCCAGTCAGGGAGATGTTGGCCAGAAGACAGAAGAGGCTGTTGAAAATTTGGCTGAGGCATGTTGAAAGCCTCAAGGATGAACAAAAGGAGATGGTTCATGTATGTGAACCAGAGGCTGGGAGAAATCTCAGTGATGAGGATGAACTGAGATCACTGGAAGATCTCAGAGACTGCCAAGAGGGTAGAACAAAAATTTCCAATTTCCAGGTGGGTAATGAGACGAGATTGTTGTGGGATCTCATAGACTGTTAGGAGGACAGCAGAGAAATTTCATGTTTCTAGGAGGGCAATAAGATGGGATCCAAGGATCTCATAGACTGCCAAGAGGGCAGCAAAAAATTACCAATTTTCCAGGTGGGTGGGGGAACATAGGTGAGACTGTCTGAGAGTCTGATGAACTCAGAGGTGAGTTCGGATCAGCAAAAGGAGCTGACAAGATAAGATCAGAAGGGAATTCTGATCATTGGAGGAATTGAAATATTCCTGCCATTGAGCCCAGTTGAGACAAGAGTGTGTGTTGTAGAAGCATCAATAGAAGACCGAAAGCCAGCAGGGACTACAATGGAGGGAAGAGCTCAAAGAGACCCCTCATGTAAAACATCCTCGGTATTTGTAGAGTTAGTCAATTAGCACAGATAGAGAAAGAGATATAGGAGAACTCTGCGAGAGTTAGAGTAGAGGAGAGAAGGAGCCGAGACTCTGTCAAAGTCTGAGCTCAAGAACACCTTGTAAAGGAGGCATTTCACATTAATATAAAGAGAAGATTTCCTGCATGATTTTATGTGTGTCTTTATGTGTTTATGAATGTCTTTGTGTGTTCTTTATATGTTGTAGAAGTGCATTTGCAGGGACAGATAGGTTCTGCTATCTATGGGTTCTTTGATTTCAGGTTTGGGGTTCTTTGAGGCTTCATGCCAAGAGGGTGTGATATAACGCCGTGGGTTCTGAAAGCCAGTGGATAGATGCACTCCTGAATTCTGTGGAATTTGGGCAAGGACGTGCCAGGAGGACGCACCAACTGAAGTCATTAGCTCAAGGAGGAAACATCAAGGTTTTTGAACACCTTGGAGGAGGGACTGTGTAGAGGAGGACATAGCAGAAGACAGAATCACTGAGGGGTTCTGTAGAGATCTGCAAGGAGGGAATTTAGTAGGTGCAAGTAGGCATAGAGGACAAAACAGATTCACTGAGGGATTATGTGGAAGCTCTGCCAGGAGGGCATTGAGTGTGTGCATAGAGTGCATAGGAGAACTCTTTCTTAAGTTTAGTGAGAAGACAGAGTCATAGGAGGACCTTCATAGGTTTACTGAACACCCTGTAGGCTCAGCAAGGAGTGCTTGAGCAGGAATTTTCCAGAGGGTGTTTCCATCCCTTCAAGGAGAGAAAATGTTAAGTCCCTTAGAGGTCTGAGCAACAAAGAAGCTCAGGATGGATAGCACCTTTGTGTGTAGAGACCCTGCAAGGAGTGTAGAGGTCGAGAACCTCTTCGAGGATTCAAAGAGAATAAAACTCAGGAGAGAGAGTTTTTTCATGCACAGAGCCCTGGAAGTATCACATAAGCTGAAAGGAGACCCTTTGGAGGGTTTGAGTTCGAGGAAGCTCAGGAGGGAAAGAGTCTTCAAAGATGCAGACATAAGCTATGAGTAGAGGATTCGTAGTAGGGACAAAAGCCAAGGCCTTTGATAAGTTGAATTCTTCCAAGGATCGGGAAGAAACAAAAGTTCACAAGAGGGAGCACAACTGCCATTGGATCAGGCCGAGGGAAAGATCTGGACCATTGAAGTTTAGGTCTAGGAAGCGTAGGAGAACACAGTGGAAGAAAGTAGATCTAGGCCGTCAGATCTAGCTCAGACAGTTGATAGCCCTTTGATCTATTGAAAGGAGCACTCGGTTTAACCCTCATATGAGAAGAGGGGAACGAAAGGCCTATTTCAGAATTTCATCTACCGAGAGATACAAAGGGCAGGAGTTAGAACTCTTGACCCACAAAATCTTGAAATGATCAAGACCGTCCATTCTGGAGGACAAGTAGTAGGGATTAGGATTATCTTGTGAATTCGAGTATTGTGAGCTAGGAGGTAGAGGCCTTTTCTCTACAAAGTCCCGAGTCACGAGATCGTGATGTGATCTGAACCATTGATTGAGGAGGAAGAAGTGTCGTTAGATCTGGTGTCTCGATACATTGCGTATCAGAGGTTCGAGGTTTGGAGGAACTTCCTTTCAATTATGGAAGTCGTGAAGTACCGATCACCGAGGCTCGCACAAACATGTGGCACGTCTGATAGGTGGTCCACATAGTTGACTGGTGGCGTAACAAAAAACGCCAGAGGAAAGATGGAAGAGGTGACAGGTGGAGGACACACGTCACTTGGGAAAGGAGTCAACACCCTGTTGACTTCTCGTGCTTTGGGTTCTCGTAAGAAAGGAGAAAAAAGGATCAAGAAACCAACTCACGAAGTTGCGAGCTGCAAGAAGTAGTAAAGGAGTCAAATCTCCTCTGACTTTCACATCTCGGAGTCTTGTGAAAGAAGGGCCTGGAGGTTCAACCCTTCAACTCGCGAAGTCATGAGTTGCAAGTCATACTAGTGCTTAGCCCTAGTCAATGGTTACGCGTGGAGGGCGCTAACAGGGAGGAGCCATACCCCATCACATCTCGGGTATCGGCGTTTGCTGAAGAAAAAGTCAAGGGTCTTCAACCCGCAAACACGTGAGTTGTTAAAGGCGCTTGTGCAAGAACCAGGTCGTGGTCGTATGGAAGTGTAACGCTCACCCTTGGTGTTAGTTGCTCAAGGAAAGTTTTCACAAGGAACTGTGGATCAGATTTGTTAAAGGTTTCAACAGGGAGCCAAATAAGCCACTTCGGCTTAAGGAGAATTTAGAACGATCCTAAGAAGATCTTGACCCGAGGGTTGGGGTCTTCACCAGTATGATCGACAACCATCTAGTTTCTATTTTAATTGACCCTGGTTCTAATTTCATTTATGTGACCCCTCAAACTGTTGATAAGTATAAACTACAACCAGTTAGACATGTTAAGCCATGGTTAGCACAAATAGCCACTGGAACCAAAAGGAAAGTAGCATAGGTCATACCATCTTTCCAAATTCATTATGGATGGATTTTCCACCCAAGCAACCCTTAAGATGCTTCCCCTAGGGTCTTATGACATGTTGATTGGTATGGACTAGTTAGTTGCTTATAAAAATAATATGGATTGCTACTATAAAACTTTAGAATGTGTAAATGAAGAAGGGAGAAAAATAACCCTCCAAGGGATTCATAAGCTTGTCTCAGTGAGACGAATATCATCCCTTCAAATGAAAAAGTATTGCAGAAAGGGATGTCCCCTATATGCAATACAGGTGTTGGAATATGTTGAGGATGAAAAATCAAACCTAGAGGACCACCCCATATTAAGAGAGTATAAATATGTGTTTCTAGAAGAGGTATTGGGTCTACCTCCGAGAAGAGACATTGACTTCTCGATAAAATTTGCACCAAGAACACTGTCAGTGTCTAGAATGCCCTATAGGTTGAGTACACCAAAGCTAATTGAGCTCAAGCTACAAGTAAAGGAGATGATGAAAAAAGGCTACATATTGCCTAGTGTGTCTCCATGGGGAGCACCAGCCTTGTTTGTGAAAAATAAAGTTGCCACACTCGGACTATGCATAGACTATAGACAACTCAATAAGACAACCATAAAGAACAAGTATCACTTACCAAGAATCAATGACTTGTTCGACCAATTAGGGGGTGATTCCATTTTCTCAAAGATTGACTTAAGGTATAGATACCATCAAGTCCGAATCAAGGATGAAGACATCCACAAAACAACCTTCATGACAAGGTATGGTCACTATGAATTGTGATGGTGCCATTTGGATTAACCAATGCCCCCGCAACTTTTATGAGCTTGATGAATAATGTACTCAACAAATTCCTAGATAGATTTGTATTGGTTTTCATTGATGATATCCTAATCTACTCCAAGAATAGAGAGGATCATGAATAACATCTTAAATTAGTGCTACAGGTACTAAGAAAGCATCGTCTCTACGCTAAGTTTAGCAAGTGTGACTTTTTCCAGAAGAAAGTCCATTACTTAGGCTATGTCGTTTCTTAAGAAGGAGTGGAAGTAGACCCTAACAAGATGAGATATATCATGGAATGGCCTAGCCTAAAGGATGTGTCTGACATTAGATCCTTTATGGGCTTAGCAGGATACTATAGGAGGTTCATAAAAGTATTTTCCAAGATCGGTTATCCAATCACTGCCATTCAGAAAAAAGGGGGTTAAATTCACTTGGACATCAGAATGTGAAGAAAGATTTTAGGAATTGAAATACCTTATAACACATGCACCTATGTTTAATATTGTAGACCCTAATATTGACTTTCTCGTGTGTACAAATGCTTGTAAGGAAGGAATTGAAGGAGTCCTTATGCAAGAAGGGCATGTAATTTTCTATGAATCTAGAAAATTGAATGAGCATGAAATCAATTATGTGACCCATGATCTAGAGTTGGTTTCCATAGTGCATGCTTTAAAAATGTGGAGGCACTACCTCCTGGGTAGGATATTTGTACTTATGATAGACCATTTTCGATTGAGGCACTTGTTCGATCAACCAAAGTTCAACGCTAGAAAAGCTAGGTGGATGGATCTCCTTAGTGATTTTGATTTAGAAATAAAATACATCAAAGGAAAAGAAAATAGGGTGGTCGATGCCTTTAGCAGAAGTGTGAGAATGATTCACCTGGCAGCGATAAGCACCTATGAAATAGATTTCAGAGAGAGAGTCAGGAATGAACAAGAAACAGATGTATTTTTCAAGACTATGATGTCATACCTAAAGAAAGAGCCCACGGGGCTAAAGTATGAAGGCTATCAGATGTTGGATGAAGGCCTGCTAACCTACAAAAATAGATTCTATATTCCAAGTTGTGACGACTTGAAGTGGTTCATAATGGATGAACCACACAAGAGACCATATATTGGTCACCCAGGTTATCAGAAAATGATCACGGCCACTAGGAAACAATTCTATTAACCTGGATTGAAAAAGGACATAGCTGCCTATCTAGCTAAGTGTCTAGAATTCTAGCAAGTTAAATAAGAACACTAGCACCCAACGGGGTTGTTACAACCTCTACCAATTTTAGAATGTAAATGGGAAACCATCTCCATGGATTTCATCACTAGATTACCAAAATTGGCTAAGCAGAATGATCTCATCATTGTAGTGTTAGAAAAATTGAGCACGTATGCTCACTTGGTTCCTGTCAAGTCAACTTGCAAGGAAATAAATATTTCCAACATCTTCACGAAGGAGATATTAAAACTACAAGGCATGCCTAGGGAGATTGTATCTGCCAGAGACACAAAATTTACTTCAAGCTTTTGGAAATATTTAATGGCTAGTTTTGAGAGTAAAGTGTTGCTTAGCACAACCTATCACCCTCAAACTGATGGACAGATAGAAAGAGCAAACCAAATATTAGAAGGCATGTTAAGGATGCATGTAATGCATCATCCTAAGAAGTGGGAAGACTACCTGCCATTGGTAGAATTTGCCTACAACAACGGTTATCAAGAGTCATTGAAGATGAGCCATTTTGAAGTCCTCTATGGTAGATAGTGCAAGATTCCAATCAGCTGGAGTAATCCATTGGATATAATTACAATCGGAGATGACATGCTAAAAGAAAGGGAACAACAAGTGATTTAGATTAAGAAAAATATGAAAATTGCTTAGGATAGACAGAAGAGTTACGCCGACAGAAAGAGAATTCTCAGAGAGTTCAAGACAGGAGACCATGTCTATCTCAGAGTTAGGCCCAAGAAGAGTTCCTTGACAATGGGAGCTTGTGCCAAGATGGAACCCTGATATTGTGGACCCTTTGAAATCTTAGATAGAGTGGGGCCTATAGCCTATAGGCTAGCACTCCCTCCCACATTGAAGGAACATAATTTTTCCATGTTTCCTTATTGAAGAAATATGTACATGATTCTAATCATATAATTGACTAGTCTGTGATTTAGGTGGAGACGGAGGAAGAATTCCTGCCAGAAACTCAATACATACTAGATAGGAAGGAAACCGCACTTAGGAATAAAACCATTGCACATGTCAATGTGCAGTGGAAACACTTTGGCCCAGATGAGGCTACATGGGAAATGGAGGATGGCATGAAACATGAATATCCATTTTTATTTACTTATATATATACAAAGCACATTGATATATAGAAAATCAAGGATGATGTTCCTTTAAGGTGGAGGGAATTGTAACACCCATGTTTCCCCCAGTTGGTAAATATAACTATATCGACCAAGAGACTATGACAAACTTGATATGTGTGAATGTTGATTTGATGAAACTTTGTATGCAAGGTCAATGACTGTAATTTTTGTTATTAATAAAAAATGGATAAGTGTTGCATGACTGTTGAATAGGTGGCGTAACAGCAAACGCCAGAGGAAAGACAAAAGAGGTGCCAGGCGGAGGACACACATCACCTAGGAAAGGAGTCAACACCTTGTTGACTTGTCATGCTCTGGGTTCTCGTAAGAAAGGAGCAGAAAGGCTCAACAAACCAACTCATGAATTTGTGAGCCATGAGAAGTACTGAAGGAGTCAAATCTCCTCTGACTTTCGTGTCTCTGAGTCTCGTAAAAGAAGGGCCTTGAGGTTCAACCCTTCAACTCACAAAGTCACAATTTGGGAGTGAGACTAGTGCTTAGCCCTAGTTGGAGGTTACGCGTGGAGGGAACTAACAGGGACGATCCATACCCCATCGCATCTCGGGTATCGTCATTTGTTCAAGAAAAAGTCGAGGGTCTTCAACATCTGAACACGCGAGTTGCAAAAGGTGCTTGTGCAGGAAGTAGGTCATGGCCGTATGGAAGTGTAAGGCTCACCCTTGGTGTTATTTTCTCAAGGCGAGTTTTCACAAGGACCTGTGGATCGGATTTTTTAAAGGTTTCACCAGGGAGCCAAACAAGTCACTTCATCTTAAGGAGAATTTAGAAAAATCCTGAGTAGATCTTGACCCGAGTGTTGGGTCCTGCACCAATTGTGGTATCAAAGCTTGATTCTGTCTGTATATTGCGAGCAGAGGAAGTAAGAGGAAAAGAATACTCTGGTACACATTAATTTGGTATTAGAGGCAGTTTGCAAAGACAGGCAAAAGGAAGGCAGAGTATTGGAACTCTGTGGTGATTCTTTGCAGGGGTGCGGCAGTCAAATAGATAGTTGGGAGGACTGAAGGGGACGCTGGAAGCAGTCAAGGTTGCAGAGTGAAAACAATAGGTTTTCCAGGAGGGCAGACAGAAGGCAAGGAGATGGCTACTGAATACCATGGACACGGTGGAAATAAGAACCACCAGCAGTAGAGAAAAGACGAGATGGATAAAGAGCTCGTTGAGATAAGGGCGAGGATGGAGGAACTTGCATTGCATATGCAACAGGATGCAAGATCACATTGGGTGTATGAATGGCCCATGAAGACAAAGGTAAAATGGCCAGTCAAGGAGATGTTGGCCAGAAGACAACAGAGGCTGTTGAAAATGTGGATGAGGCATGTTGAAAGCCTCAGGGATGAACAGAAGGAGATGGTTCATGTATGTGAACTAGAGGCTGGGAGAAATATCAGTGATGAGGATGAACTGAGATCACTGGAAGATCTCAGATAATGCCAAGAGGGTAGAAAAAAAAATTCCAATTGCCAGGTGGGAAATGAGATGAGATCGCTGCGGGATCTCATAGACTGTTAGGAGGACAGCAGGGAAATTTCATTTTTCCAGGAGGGAAATAAGATGGGATCCAAGGATCTCATAGACTGCCAAGAGGGCAGCAGAAAATTCCGAATTTTCCAGGTGGGCGGGGTAACAGAAGTGAGACTGTCTGAGAGTCTCATGAACTCAGAGGTGAGTTCGTATTAGCGAGAGGAGCTGACAGGAGAAGATCAGAAGGGCATTCTGATCATTGGAGGAATTGAAATATTCCTGCCATTGAGCCCAGTTGAGACAAGAGTGTGTGTTGCAAAAGAAACAACAAAAGACCAACAGCTAGTAGGGACTATCATGGAGGAAAAAGGGGGGAAGACACTAATGTCTATCCCAATAGAAGAAGAAGAAGAGCATTATGAGTAATGGCTCAAAATTTTCAACCAGGAAGCTGAAATGACTACAACACTGAAGATTACAGTAGGAGAAGAAGAAGAAGAAGAAGACAACATAGATTTTGTTGAGTTGTATCAAGAGTTTGAGGCCCTGGAGAGAACGGTGAAGGTGCAGGGCATGCACATCCAACAAATCAGGTTGGAAGTAGAAAAAGAATACCAGCCCAAGGAGTGACTGGAGGAAGCTGGAGGTACACCAGCATAAGAAGAACTAACAAAAGTTAAACTGTCAGAAGAGGGAGTTGAACAACAGTTCAGTAAAGGGATTGTAGAGTTGAAATCTGAAATAGAGTGGCAAGTTAAGGCCACAACATATGGGAAAACAACATTGGATATCATGATGATCTATCTATTTGCAGAGAATAAATGTAGTCGAGGAGACTGCATACACAGAGCCAACCATGGGAGCAGCTGGACGAGGAGATAGAGAAGGTCAGGAGGCTGATGTTGAAGTTAGCACAGGAAACTTCCAGTAGAGAAAGGTTGAGCAGAAGGGGGACAATGGCAGCAACAGAGCAGCAGAAGCAACAACAACAACAACAACAAAACAGTGGAGCAGATGAATAGCACCAGAGGACTGTTTGGGATCCAGGAGGATTTCAACAGCGGCGCTGGGGAAATCATGAGCAGGAGCTCATGATGTTTTCATAGCAGAGGAGTATGATGCAGGAGCATCGCTCCCAAGCCAGCCATGCGCCAGCCAACTAGCCAACACAACACACATTCAATGAAGGAGGAGAGGCGCAACCCTCTCGTTTCAAATTTTGAATTTGAAATCAATATAATTAATGTTTTGTAAGGCCGTGGAGCCATAAAGGTATACCTTTGAGAAGGCTATATTTAAAGGAGGCCTTTAATGGTTGTAAGGATGGGATCTAGCTTTGATTTGGACTAGACAGCCCATTCAATGTAATTCAATGTAATTTAATAGAGTAGGTAGCTTGGAGGGAAGAGCTCAAAGAGCCCCCTCATGTAAAACATCCTCGGTATTTGTAGAGTTAGTCAATTAGTGTAGATAGAGACAGAGATATAGGAGAACTCTGCGAGAGTTAGAGTAGAGGAGAGAAGGAGTCGAGACTCTGTCAAAGTCTGATCTCAAGAACACCTTGTAAAGGAGGCATTTCACATTAATATAAAGAGCAGATTTCCTGCATGAGTTTCTGTGTGTCTTTATGTGTTTATGAATGTCTTTGTGTGTTCTTTATATGATGTAGAAGTGCATTTGCAGGGACATATAGGTTCTTCTATCTATGGGTTCTTTGATTTCAGGTTTGGGGTTCTTTGAGGCTTCATGCCAAGAGGGTGTGACAGAACGCTGCGGGTTCTAAAAGCCAGTGCATAGATGCACTCCTGAATTCTGTGGAATTTGGGCAAGGACGTGCCAGGAGGACGCACCAGCTGAAGTCATTAGCTCAAGGAGGAAACATCAAGGTTTCTGAACACCTTGGAGTAGGGACTATGTAGAGGAGGACACAGCAGAAAACATAATTACTGAGGGGTTTTGTAGAGCTCTGCTAGGAGGGCATTGAGTAGGTGCAAGTAGGCATAGAGGACAGAACAGAGTCACTAAGGGATACCGTGGAAGCTCTGCTAGGAGGGCATTGAGTGTGTGCATAGAGTGCATAGGAGAAATATTTCTTAAGTTCAGTGAGAAGACAGAATCATAGGAGGACCTTCATAGGGTTACTGAACACCCTATAGGCTCAGCAAGGAGTGTTTGCGTAGGAATTTTCCAGAGGGCGTTTCCATCCCTTCAAGGAGAGAAAATGTTAAGTCCCTTAGAGGTCTGAGCAACAAAGAAGCTCAGGACGGATAGCACCTTTGTGTGTAAAGACCCTGCAAGGAGTGCAGAGGTCGAGAACCTCTTCGAGGATTCAAAGAGAATAAAGCTCAGGAGAGAGAGTGCTTTCATGCACAGAGCCCTGCAAGTATCACAGAGGCTGAAAGGAGACCCTTTGGAGGGTTTGAGTTTGAGGAAGCTCAGGAGGGAAAGCATCTTAAAAGATGCAGACAGAAGCTATGAGTAGAGGCTTCATAGTAGGGAAAAAAGCCGAGGCCTTCGATAAGTTCAATTCTTCCAAGGATCGAGAAGAAACAGAAGTTCACAAGAGGGACCACAACTGCCATATGATCAGGCCGAGGGCAAGATCTGGACCATTGAAGTTCAGGTCCAGGCAGCGTAGGAGAGTGCAGTGGAAGAAAGCAGATCTAGGCTGCCAGATCTAGATCAGACAGTTGATAGCCCTCAGATCTGTTGAAAGGAGCACTCGGTTTAACCCTCATATGAGAAGAGGGGAACGAAAGGCCTATTTCAGCATTTCGTCTACTGAGAGATACAAAGGGCAAGAGTCAGAACTCTTGACCCATGAAATCCCGAAATGATCAGGACCGTCCAATCTAGAGGACAGGTAGTAGGGATTAGGATTATCTCATGAATTCGAGTATCGTGAGTTGGGAGGCAGAGGCCTTTTCTCTACAAAGTCCCAATTCACGAGATCACGATGTGATCTGAACCGTTGATTGAGGAGGAAGAAGTGTCGTTAGATATGGTGTCTCGATACATCGCATATCAGAGGTTCGGGGTTTGGAGGAACTTCCTTTCAACTGTGGATGTCACGAAGTACCGAGCACCGAGGCTCGCACGAACATGTGGCACTTTTGATAGGTGGGCCACATAGTTGACTGGTGGCATAACAACAAACGCCAGAGGAAAGACGGAAGAGGTGACAGGCGGAGGACACACGTCACTTGGGAAAGGAGTCAACACCCTATTGACTTCTCGTGCTCCGAGTTCTTGTAAGAAAGGAGAAAAAAGGCTCAAGAAACCAACTCACGAAGTTGCGAGCCGCAAGAAGTAGTAAAGGAGTCAAATATCCTCTGACTTTCACGTCTCGGAGTCTCGTGAAAGAAGGGCCTAGAAGTTCAACCCTTCAACTCGCGAAGTCATGAGTTGCAAGTCAGACTAGTTCTTATCCCTAGTCAACGGTTACGCGTGGAGGGCGCTAACAGGGAGGAGCCATACCCCATCGCATCTTGGGTATCGGCATTTGTTGAAGAAAAAGTCAAGGGTCTTCAACCCGCGAACATGTGAGTTGCGAAAGGCGTTGTGCAAGAACTAGTTCATGGTCGTATGGAAGTGTAAGGCTCGCCCTTGGTGTTAGTTTCTCAAGGCAAGTTTTCACAAGGACCTGTGGATCGGATTTGTTAAAGGTTTCAACAGGGAGCCAAAGAAGCCGCTTCGGCTTAAGGAGAATTTAGAATGATCCTGAGAAGATCTTGACCCGAGGGTTGGGGTCTGCACCAGTATGATCGCCAACCATCTAGTTTCTATTTTAATTGACCCTGGTTCTAATTTTATTTATGTGGCCCCTCAAACTGTTGATAAGTGTAAACTACAACCAGTTAGACATGTTAAGCCGTGGTTAGTACAAATAGCCACTGGAACCAAAAGAAAAGTAGCATAGGTCATACCAGCTTTCCAAATTCATTAAGGATGGATTTCCCACTCAAGCGACCCTTAAGATGCTTCCCCTAGGGTCTTATGACATGTTGATTGGTATGGACTAGTTAGTTGCTTATAAAACTAATATGGATTGCTACTATAAAACTTTAGAATGTGTAAATGAAGAAGGGAGAAAAATAACCCTCCAATGGATTCATAAGCTTGTCTCAGTGAGACAAATATCATCCCTTCAAATGAAAAAGTATTGCAGAAAGGGATGTCCCCTATATGCAATACAGGTGTTGGAATATGTTGAGGATGAAAAACCAAACCTAGAGGACCACCCCATATTAAGAGAGTATAAATATGTGTTTCCAGAAGAGGTATTGGGTCTACCTCCGAGAAGAGACATTGACTTCTCGATAAAATTTGCACCAAGAACACTGTCAGTGTCTAGAATTCCATATAGGTTGAGTACACCAAATCTAATTGAGCTCAAGCTACAACTAAAGGAGATGATGAAAAAAGGCTACATATTTCCTAGTGTGTCTCCATGGGGAGCACCAGCCTTGTTTGTGAAAAATAAATTTGCCACACTTGGACTATGCATAGACTATAGACAACTCAATAAGAAAACCATAAAGAACAAGTATCCCTTACCAAGAATAAATGACTTGTTCGACCAATTAGGGTGTGCTTCCATTTTCTCAAAGATTGACTTAAGGTATAGATACCATCAAGTCTGAATCAAGGATGAATACATCCACAAAACAACCTTCATGACAAGGTATGGTCAATATGAATTGTGATGGTGCCATTTGGTTTAACCTATGCCCCCGCAACTTTTATGTGCTTGATGAATAATGTACTCAACAAATTCCTAGATATATTTGTATTGGTTTTCATTGATTATATCCTCATATACTCCAAGAACAGAGAGGAGCATGAATAACATCTTAAATTAGTGCTACAGGTACTAAGAGAGCATCATCTCTATGCTAAGTTTAGCAAGTGTGACTTTTTCCAGAAGAAAGTCCATTAATTAGGCTATGTCGTTTCTTAAGAAAGAGTGGTAGTAAACCCTAACAAGATCAGATATATCATGGAATGGCCTACCCTAAAGGATGTGTCTGACATCAGATCCTTTATGGGCTTAGCAGGATACTATAGGAGGTTCATAAAAGTATTTTACAAGATCAGTTATCCAATCACTGCCATTTAGAAAAAAGGGGGTTAAATTCACTTGGACATCAGAATGTGAAGAAAGATTTCAGGAATTGAAATACCTTATAACACATGCACCCGTGTTGAATATTGTAGACCCTAATATTGACTTTCTCGTGTGTACAAACGCTTGTAAGGAAGGACTTGGAGGAGTCCTTATGCAAGAAGGGCATGTAATTTTCTACGAATCTAGAAAATTGAATAAGCATGAAATAAATTATGTGACCCATGATCTAGAGTTGGTTTCCATAGTGCATGCTTTAAAAATGTGGAGGCACTACCTCCTGGGTAGGAGATTTGTATTTATGATAGACCATTTTCAATTGAGGCACTTGTTCGATCAACTGAAGTTCAATGCTAGACAAGCTAGGTGGATGGATATCCTTAGTGATTTTGATTTAGAAATCAAACACATCAAAGGAAAATAAAATAGGGTGGTCGATGCCTCTAGCAGAAGTGTGAAAATGATTCACCTGGCAGCGATAAGCACCTATGAAATAGATTTCAGAGAGAGAGTCAGGAATGAACAAGAAACAGATGTATTTTTCAAGACTGTGACGTCATACCTAAAGAAAGAGCCCACAGGGCTAAAGTATGAAGGCTATCAGATGTTGGATGAAGGCCTGCTAACCTACAAAAATAGATTTTATATTCCAAGTTGTGACGACTTGAAGTGGTTCATAATGGATGAACCACACAAGAGACCATATATTGGTCACCCAGGTTATCAGAAAATGATCACGGCCACTAGGAAACAATTCTATTGACCTGGATTGAAAAAGGACATAGCTGACTATCTAGCTAAGTGTCTAGAATGCTAGCAAGTTAAAGAAGAACACTAGCACCCAACGGGGTTGTTACAACCTCTACCAATTCTAGAATGTAAATGGGAAACCATCTCCATGGATTTCATCACTAGATTATCAAAATTGGCCAAGAAGAATGATGTCATCATTGTAGTGCTAGAAAAATTGAGCACATATCCTCACTTCATTCCTGTCAAGTCAACTTGCAAGGAAATAAATATTTCCAACATCTTCATGAAGGAGATATTCAAAATACATGGCATGCCTAGGGAGATTGTATCTGCCAGAGACACAAAATTTACTTCAAGCTTTTGGAAATATTTAATGGCTAGTTTTGAGAGTAAAGTGTTGCTTAGCACAACCTATCACCCTCAAACTGATGGACAAATAGAAAGAGTAAACCAAATATTAGAAGGCATGTTAAGGATGCATGTAATGCATCAGCCTAAGAAGTGGGAAGACTACCTGCCATTGGTAGAATTTGCCTACAACAACGGTTATCAAGAGTCATTTAAGATGAGCCCTTTTGAAGTCCTCATGGTAGACAGTGCAAGATTCCAATCAGCTGGAGTAATCCATTGGATATAATTACAATCAGAGATGACATGCTGAAAGAAATAGAACAACAAGTGATTTAGATTAAGAAAAATATGAAAATTGCTTAGGATAGAGAGAAGAGTTACGCCGACAGAAAGAGAATTCCCAGAGAGTTCAAGACAGGAGACCATGTCTATCTTAGAGTTAGGCCCAAGAAGAGTTCCTTGGCAATGGGAGCTTGTGCCAAGATGGAACCCTGATATTGTGGACCCTTTGAAATCTTATATAGAGTGGGACCTGTAGCCTATAGGCTAGCACTCCCTCCCACATTGAAGGAACATAATTTTTCCTTGTTTCCTTATTGAAGAAATATGTACATGATTCTAATCATATAATTGACCAATCTGTGATTTAGTTGGAGACGGAGGAAGAATTCCTTCCAAAAACTCAATGCATACTAGACAGGAAGGAAACTGCACTTAGGAATAAAACCATTGCACATGTCAAGGTGCAATGGAAACACTTTGGCCCAGATGAGGCTACGTGGGAAACGGAGGATGGCATGAAACATGCATATCCATTTTTATTTACTTATATATATAAAAATCACATTGATATATAGAACATCAAGGATGATGTTCCTTTAAGGGGGAGGGAATTGTAACACCCATGTTTCCCCCAGTTGGTAAATATAAATATATCGACTAAGAGACTATGACAAACTTGATATGTGTGAATGTTGATTTGATGAACCTTTGTATGCAAGGTCAATGAATGTAATTTTTGTTATTAATAGAAAATGGATAAGTGTTGCATGACTGTTGAAAGAGAGGTTTTCCAGGAGAGACCACAGATGTTATGAAAAATATGGTGAGGGGAAACAAGAATAGTTGAGATAAACCCCACCAAACCAGTGCTTTGTTGTATTTAATTTCTCATGACCAGAACAGTCCTTTGACTTAGGAATGAATTAACAGTCAGTTTGGTAGGTGGAAAGACCTCCTCAAGAGTTAATGAGGGGATGGGGCAGAGCACCCATCTATAAGGCTTTCAGACCCGACCAAATAATGGGGAATTCAGGCCACACACAATCTTGCTAAGGAAGGAAATAACAAAAGGCATGGTGGGAAAAGGAATAGCTACGAAGAGTGCAGAGATGTGAGACTAAGCTCTTGGTCTCGAGGAAGAACTGTGAAAAAGAATGTGTTATGATCGCAGGAAATAGAGACTGAGCCGAGAGAAGGAGAGTAACCTTTATCCCTATCTATGATTGAGTTGGGAGAAGGAGAGTAACCTTTGTCACTATATATGAATAAGTCTATAGAAGGAGAGTAACCTTCGTCCCTATCTATTTCTATGATGGGAGAAGCAGAGTAACCTTCAACCCTAAATTTCATTGAGACGAAAAAAAAATTCAATCTCAAAGCATCGTGGTCTAGCTTGGGGGTGGCCAGTGGTAAATCCGTTAGGAGTGACTGAGCCTATGGTTGGGTGGAAAAAATAACCCCTTTCAACAGTCGCATCACGTCTTCTGGTTCTGATAAGTGTTTTCATACTTTGTGTATTGAACTGAAGTAATGGATAAATGCATGAGTTTATATATGTGTGTATTTACAAATGGTTTCTGTGTGGAATGGTCATGATATGTGTATGCATTCATCTCCTTGTGAACTTATGATCTGAATGATAGTCGGTATGCCCCATCTTATCCCTTGAGGATTTTTGGGACATAATCCTATAGGACGACCGAGATAGGAGATATCGTGTCAATCTGACCCTGTCCGTCTGAAGGGGATATATCTTTCAGACGCCTTGTTGTGTGATCAAGATTTCATGCCCAAGTCCTTAACCATTTCATGATAAAGCTCAGGAAGGATAGAAAGGTTCAAGCTATGAAAGGGGGGGGGTATCTTCGTTTGGAAGATGAGCGGATGAGATCCGTTTGAGAGGACCCATATGACCAACACCTAGGAACCTTAGGCTAATCCTAAGGGAGATAAGTCCTCCTAGCTTAAGAGCTCCGGAAGTCCACGACTTCAGAGTATGGGTGAAGGTAACCGAGAGATTCGGTTACCGACAAGTTTCTCAGCAATGAATGGTTTCCCTAGTGGTTATGTGAACCTATCTCACGGTCTAAACCAGGATCCAACTCCCCATCGCGAAGTAGCACGAGCCACCGATAGAGAATGTTTGGAGGTCCCCTAAACCGTTGGATATACAACGAGAATACTTCAACGAAGTTCTATGTCGGGAGAATATATATGCTATAGCATCAAAATCCATGAATGTCGGAGTTGTGAAGTAAAGAAAATCCATAGATTTGGGGAAGATCATTACGAGCCTCGCCTACCATCCAATCATCCAGGAGGAGGGACCCACACACGGTACTTCGATAAAGTCCTCCTTTCAGAGAATGGAGTGGCAGTGAAGCCAAAACCCCCAAAGTTCGGAGCCGCGAAGATGACTAGGACCATTGATCTTGGGATCCTTCGAGTTCTCTCCTAGCCATCTAAGCTATGATGAGGTCAACCCGATGTTGACCGCTTCAAGAGAATGGGGATATTGTAATGTTAAAACTCTTGAAGGTCGGAGCCGTGAAGTAACCAAGACTATAGATCTAGGGATCCTTTGGGTTCTTTCCTAACCATTAGAATTGGGTTGTGGTCAACCTGACACTGACCAACTCCGAGAGAAAAGAGGAGTTTTGCATCACAAAAATCCTGAAGGTCGGAGTCACTAAGTAATGTGGACTGTGGATCTAAGGATCCTTTAGGGTCCCTCTCATCCATCGATATACAGGGGACACATGGCACTAGATCCTTTAGTCTGAAGGCTGATCATTCTAGGGAATTTGAGGTGTGGTGTGTCGAAAATCTCCGAAGCCCGAAGTAATGAGAGTAGTCGATTCAAGGACACTTTGGGACTATTATTAACCGTCAAATATAGGTGGTGGTCAGCCTGGTGCTAACCAACTTCGGGAGAATGGAGAATTTTACACCACAAAACCCCTGAATGCTGAAGTTATGAAGTAGTGGAGGCCACTGGACCAAGGGTTATGTGGACCTACCTTGGCTGTGAGATCAAAGGGCATGAAGGACGATCAGTCTAGAGTGATGTGGTGTAGTGATGTCATCTAGGGTGATGTGGACCCAAGTCTGACATGCCACGTGTCACTCAGATTCATGTGTATCACATACCCTATAGACCCATGGGAATGTGACATGTGTCACCCCTGGCCCCTTACACATGTCAACCCTCGATACGAGCCCTCCTAGCCAAAGTGGTTGGTGAAGTGACCGGAACTTTGGGAGTTCGGGACTTCGGAATCTGGAGGAATTGGGGTATATTTTTTTAGAGAGTCCAAAAGGACGAAGTGTCGGAGTCCATCCTAGTCATTGACGACGGGAGACACATGGCACCAGATCCTGTACCCTGGAGGTTTTACACACTAAAAGGAAGTAGGTGTGAAAGGTTGAAGACCCCTGAATTCATAGGGAGCCAGAGGAGATCTGCACCATCCATCAACCGAGACATGTGTCAGTATATCGTTAACTCCGAAGGATTTTAAGCTTGGTGATTCTAAAATCCTTGAAGCCAAGAGTAATGTAGAGGATCTCAAACGCCCATCATTTGGGGATGCGTGGTGGGCGATATGTTACTTCAGAGGATAGCCCCTTCGGAGAAAAGTGGAACAAGAGCTCCTAAAGGCCCAAAGACCAAATTTCACCTGAGCCGTTGATCTTAGAGGACAGGTGTCAAAATATCTGTCACTCCGGAGGAAGGCTTGTTGTGAGAGTCAAGAACTCATGAAGGTTGAAGCATCGAAGTTCATCGTAGTCGTTAGTAGTGGAGGACGTGTGTCAAGAGATCTAACACTCTGGAACAATTTCACTTCGGAGGTTTGTGTTTATGAGTACTTTGGAATTCATCGAAGCATAGAGTCTCGAAGTAAATAAGAACCATTGATGTTCTGTGGACGTGTGGCATAAGAATCGCATAGTCCAGAGATTTGGAACTCCAAAAGACTTGGGAGAGGTATATCTGCTAGTTCTGATCTTAGTTTTGAGCATGGAGGCAGAGGTTGGAAAGTCCTGGACGAGAAGGGCATGATAGAAATCCCAGAGTTAGGATTTGAGATAGTTAAGGAAAATGAAATTATGATGCCCCACCACTTAAAAGGCCTTTAAGGAGTCAGGTGTGTTACAGTTGCAGACCTATAAGATTCCTCCAAACCATAGACCACATTGCTCATAATATTTTAATAGTGAGTCACCCCCAAGCTAGAGCTATTACTCCATGGACAAAGTTTCCTAGACAACAATGGTCCATAGTCAATAGCAATACAGTTCAGGCCAAGGTACCAAACCTCAATAACACTCCAACCTACAGTCTCTCACTCCCCATCAACTTGCACAACCTAAGGTAGTGTGCCCCCTTCTCCGCATTGTAGTCCCTAGGGTTCCACCACTACCCTTCCAGGGCTCCATCATAGGTCGGCCAGGAAGTCTCAGGTCATTGAGGCTCTAGGAGTTCCATATTCCCTTAAAGGTCTCTAGGTACCCTCCATGCCTCACACCAGGGAACCAATCCCCATACTTCTCCCTCTAGGTCTCCAACCTTCTCTGAGGAAACCCAAGGAGAAGTGTACACACACTCGGTTCCACCTAGGATCCATGGGTAACTCCATATTCTGCATCACCATATTCCCCAGAGTAACATCTGTAGTCAACCCTGGTAAAAATTAAATGAAATAGAATGGAGAATTAAACTAATTCCCCCCTTTAAATATGCATGGGCACTCTTTATATTATATTATTATATAATATAATAATATAAAGTCTTAGGGAATTATTACATTGTATTTGTCTTATCCCTCTTGACTCAATCCCCCTTACCATACCCCTTACCCCCCTTTTCCACTCATAGAGTCTTACCCCCCCATACTCTTTTTTCCCCTTGGTCTCCAACTGTGGTGTTATTTTTATTATTTATTCCATATGTACAATTTATAATATAGGCTCTCTAACCTTTGATAATATTTATAGGCACTTCATCCTAAACATACTGACTCACCAACCTAAGTATCATATGTACAATATATTTATAATCCAGGGATCAAGTCGGGGTATTGCAAAAATTCCATGGACAACATTTGATGGAGAGAAAATAGTAGAACCTGAGATTTAGGAATTTATAGCATGCTCGTCATCAAATCCTTTATGTGTTCAAGAGACCAATGAGAAAATAGTGGAAGATATGCATGACATGACAAATATGTGAATGCATAGTTAGTTATACAATAGATAGGACAGTTTAATCTAGGATTATAATCCTACATTTCTTGTGCTTGCATCTCGAATTCTATGAACTCGTATATTGATTATTTAAATGTCAAGGATTTATCCATATAAATAACCAGACACCCTTCTAATAGAACTAGGTTCAAAACCTATATAGGGTCATACTATGTAACTTTTGTTCTTAGAGTCACGTCATCAAACAACCACTCTAGGCCAGTTGTGCATCTTGTAAAAACCAAACTTGCCATAGATCATATAAATATTTGAAACCATAAATTAGATCATAAGTAACACTTATAACATACGTTATCTTCCTGATGTCTATCACATCTAGGTTACCTTAGCACTATAGTCATTTGGCTATTGCATAGCTCATTGACCTGTAGTTTAGATCATCAACACTCATATCCATGCAGATACATCACAAATTTATTAGGACAATCCATTTTTGTATTGACATTCAATTATGAAATGTATGCTTATTTACACCATGCCTCACATCTATTATACATTCACAACATCATTTTGAACTAGTATCCATATATCAAAATTCCACATTTAAATTTACATGTTTAAACAAATCACATAACTATCATAATCATGAACATATAGCAACAAAAATAATATTATGAAACACATAAATAGGTCCATATATGCACATCTCAAATCCCAGATAGTTACTAATCAATAGATTACTAAGATGGGTAAAATCAAAGTTCTAACTGCTTCTAGCCAAAATATAGGGCATTACATTAGATGAAAAACCAAAATATGCATTTCCAATCTTAGAAAGAATAACTTATAAGTTGGTCATATTTATTTTTTATCTTACATTCTTAAAGTAAATATCTAAGTGTCTTAAACTTAGACAAAAAAATCTTCAATGCAAGAGCAGTCACTAGGATTCAAATCAATTGATTGATTTTCAAGTTACTCGGATCAAATTTTATTATGTTTACAAAACATAGTTTCCATCTTTTTCCAATTTGTATATAGGGTGTTAGAAACTTGGGTTCTAATGGTTCATCACACTTCTACTGAAATCAATCGGTTAGGAGGTTGACCAATAGTTGGAAATAATTGTTCGGGTGCTCAGCCAAAATTTCACAATAGTTGGTCGAGTAGTTGACTAACTTGTCGATCAAACAATAGACTATTAGTCGACGACATTCAGTCAGTGGATCGACTAATGGAGAAATCGAACACAATTTGAGCACATGGATGGTTGGGTCAAAGATCTTTGATGAGACGAATAGACAACACAAATTTGATGGAGTCAACTCTACCCGCCAATGATTGTATATGGACAAGATCTTTCCAATTCCTAGGAAGTTATTTAGATCTTGATAGGATACCCAATGGGTTATTTTCATATGTCAATTATGTTCAACATGGTGTGTGT
>SNQJ01S0027678.1:0-27406 GCA_010110895.2 Picea sitchensis
GTGAAGTGTCTTTCAATTTTTGTATAGTTTTTGACCCTTCTGGAATGCTGTAAACTTCATTCTGTGCCATGAATGACTTCATTGTTGTGTTGATGATGCAGAGTTCTTGTCGCCCTGTGTGGACGAAATTTCAGTGATAACAAGGGGTACCTTGGAGAAGTTGGAGAGCCATAATGTTATCAGAATATTTTTTTCTAGAGAAAAACCTTATTTTTTGTCGTATTATGTTTCAGATAAATTATTTATCATTGAAGTTGCTAGATAGTATGGACTGTGGATCTACTTTTTTCATGAAAAGAGGAAAAGACACTTTATCTCATTGCCATGGAAAGTTGGAGAATTTGTGCTGATAAATATGAACAAAATAGACAAGTTTTTGACCCATTTCAATCATTTAAATTTGAGGTATGTAGATAAAATCAAAGGGTTTGACCCAAGTAATATTTGTATGGATCACATGCAATCGGTGGGATTTAGTAGTGCATTTAACCAAATAATATTATGTAGGGAAGAAGAGGATATTGATCCAGGTACTCATCTAAAGGCTATTGGTGATATTGAAGAATTAGTTCATAATATTTCATATGATTTAAGAAATTTGGAAGGTGAATTATTTGATGTTAAAGTTAAACATGGGAGAAATGCGACCCCAATGAAAGAATATATAGAAGAATGGTTTAGAAAGGCCTTAGTCAATATTACTGAAGAAAATCAAGAAACGACAATTAGTACCAGCCCAAAAACCATCAGGAAGGAGAATAAAAGGACAACAACGTGATCCATGTGGATATTGGTGGCCACCCACCTATTCCAACTGGCTCCTTTTGATATTTTTAGTTCAACACTTTCTTTTGTAATTATTTGTAATTGTGGGTTCTACACTTTCTAAGCTATCTGAATCCCTACATAGATTCCAGGTGGAGATTGGTGGTCACCCACTTAATCCAACTAGCTTATTTTGGAAGTTTTCATGTCGATACATTGTTTTGTACTTCCAGGACCATTTTGGGGCCCTAAACATTTTTTTTGGATTTCCATAGTTAAACTGTAGACATAGTCAGAGTTTTATGGCATATTGTGTATTTCTCGAAAATACCTTTCCAATGGGATACCACGCACCAAAAACGGAGGTCATTTGCAAAAGTTATGACCCAGGGAAGTTGAGGTACCAAATTACCCATCAGGGCACACATAAATTTTGCGTTTCATCTCTTAGGGTTAGGTTTTTGGATTTCTATGGTTTTGGCATTCATGAGTAATGTTAAAAAGGCCTCTAGAACCTCATTGTAATCATTCTACTTGGATGAATGTGCGTAGCAGCCACATCTCTTCTCAGAGATAGCTACCACCATTCGAGCAAGTTGTTTTTAGTTCTGCAGTTTTACAGTTTCAGCTTATTTTATTTATTCAATAGAAGTTATTGTTCACTGGATATGTGTTATTGTTCTCTGTATCTCTATGTTACTGTATTCATTCTATTATTCATTTCATTCCTCTCATAAATATGGATTAGTGGTATCAGAGAAGTCTACTCTTCATTTTTTTTTTCTTCATGCATGTCCCCGACAAGATCTGGGTTCAAGAAGTTGGGACTCGAACCAATTGAGCCTTTGCAATATCGGTCATGCCGAGCCCGAAAAAAAACCATGGGGGACGAAAATAAAGATGATGGAGTAGGAGATCATTTTAAATTGTTTCTTGAGGAATCCCTTGTGCAACAAAGGAACGAAATGATGGATAACTTTGCACAGATCCTTCGACGACTACCCACAGGAGACACATATTCATCAAGAGGCCATCCAACCCCCTTCAAGGTACAAGGAAATTTTGATATTCCATTATCTAAAGGACTGATAGATGTAGATGTTGTAGATAAATGGTTGAATCTGCTCGAAGGGTATTTTTCGGTCCACAATTTTTCCAATAGGGAAAGGATTACTTTTCACTCCTCAAGGTCATCCCGAATGTTAAGGATTGGTGGGATACTTACTCTAATCAAAGGGCCATAGAGGAATATGTAATATTTGTGGTTTCCCCCACATGGGATTCTTTCATGGGTTCCATTAAAGAACAATACTACCCTTTTGGAAGCTATGAGGACCAATACATAATATGCACCACCCTGCGTTAGGAAAGGGACCAAACAATACTAGATTTCACCAATATTTTCCATACCCTGTGCACCAAATTGGGTACCAAAGACTCTGAAAAACATCTGGTGCTCAAATACTGTGGTTTTATGCATAGATACATTCAAACATAACTTTAGTTTCTGGACATCACATCATTGGGTATGGCTTACATATATGTTTTCAATATCGAGCAAAAATTTATGCATAAGAGGCGAGAGTTTGGATCTGCAAACTCCTCACAAACGAAACAGGGAAAAGGCGGCCCCAACCCACAAAAAAAGGGACAAAGAAAATATGGCCACTCTCAGGACAACCAGTCCAATCTGAAACAAAAGAAGGGTAATGATAAGTCTAAGAAGGACACGGGAAAGTGGTATGAATACCATAAAATCCCTTGGCACAACACCGAACAATATCGCTCCAAGAAGTCATTGGTGGTCGAGCTGAAAGATTCCAAGTCAGAGGCATATTCTGACTCTGAATCAAATCCAAAAGGATGGAAGCAGATTATCGATGTCAAACCCAAAACCATTGTCTCTACCACCAAATTCCATCCAAGCTAACCAGAAGAACCAGAGGAAGGGGAACACCTCTTTCACTCACATATGTGAGTAAAGGGGGCTCTACTTCATTTCATTGTCGATAGTGGCAGTCAAAAGAACCTGATCTTAGCAAAGGTCATCAAGAAGTTGGAATTGTTGATGACATTCCATCCACATCCCTACACCATTGGTTAGCTTCACCAAGGAAGAGATCTTTGCTTCAACCAATATTGTTGTCTGCTCTACGACATCAAGCCCTTCAAAGATGAGGTATTGTGTGATATTTCTCCCCTTGAAGTTTGTGATGTTCTTTTTGGACAACCATATTTTTGGAAATGACATGTTGTGTATGAGTCTAGACCCCGTATTGTTATTATTACTTTAGGTAGAATATTGTATAGGATACCAGAGGTAGCGTCGCCTACCACTATTTCTTTAATCTCTGCTAAGCAATGCAGTAAGGTCATTTCACATATCGGGAAGTTTATCTTCTTTGTGATCCATTCTCACAGTAAGAAGAAGGTTTCCTCCACATCCGTGACCTCTACATAGAGCCTCTATTTGTAGCATAAGAAAGTGGACAGAATCACGGAAGACTATAGATACATCTTCTCCTCACCCATCGGGGTACCGACACGCTGCCAAGTCAAGCATCCAATTGATCTAACTCTCGGTGCAGCTCTGCCTAATGGACCAATTTATCATCGCTCGCTGATGGAAAATGATGAAATCAAGATTCACATACAAGATATGCTTCAAAAGGGGCACATCAGACTTGTCTCCTCCCCTTGCGGAAGCCCGATTGTACTGGTGCATAAGAAATACGGGACCTGGCAGCTTTGCATTGATTATAGAGTATTAAAAAAAATCACGGTTAGGAACCTGTACCCAATTCCATGAATTGATGACCTTCTTTACCAAATCATGGGGGCCAAGTTATTCATCAATATTGACCTAAAGTCTCGCTACCACCAGGTTCCCATTGAATTGACTGATGTATGGAAGACAACTTTCAAATCTAAAGAAGGTATCTTTGAATGGCTAGTCATGCCCTTTGGCCTAACAAATGCACCAACAAATTTCATGATGTTGATGGATGATGTATTGAGACCCTTCACCAACGCTTTTGTGGTGGTATATCTGGATGACATCCTCATATTCAACATAACTTGGGAGGATCACATGAAGCATATTCAATAGGTTTTGAGCACTCTACGACAATAGAAGCTATATGCCAACTTGGAAAAATTCTCCTTTGGCATGAACAAGTTCCAATACTTGGGCTACATTGTTGATGAACAAGGGGGTCATGTCGATCTAGCTAAGATCCAAGTCATCCATGAATGGCCAACACCGACCACACTAACTGAGCTTTGGATATTCTTGGGACTTGCCAACTTCTACCGATGGTTCATGTTGGGATTCTCACATATTGCATCGACCCTCAGCCAAGTGACCAAGGGCGATGGAAAGGAAAAATTCATGTGGGGGAAGGACAACATTGAGAATTTGATGATCTGAAGAATCACTTGTGCTCAACTCTAGTACTCTCCTTACTCGATCTGCAACAACCGTTTGAGATTGAGACTAATGCATCTGACTATGTTATAGGCACAGTTATCACTCAGCATGGTCATCTAGTAGCATACCATAGTGAGACACTCTCAGAAACTGACCAAAAATACCTCACCTATGAAAAGGAATTGTATTCCATTGTACAATCTTTTCATCAATGGAAAGATTACATTATGGGAAAGGAGACAATCATCCACACTGATCACAAGACTCTGTAGTTCATACATCCATAGGGGAATTTGCAGAATGACTGCCATCATAAGTGGTCCACATACCTATAGTAGTTCCTATTGGCCATCGACCAAGTTTTGGAGAACCTTGGTCATGTTTGACCATTTTTTGTACTTCAACAGGTTGGTCGAAGATGAAGCACCAGGCGAAGCGGAGATCGCGGGATCTCGCCCCCTTTTTGCGGGATTTTTGGGTTTAGGGTTTATGTAATGGGTATGGGATGTTGGCCCATGGGTCTTACCCATGTCTAGGCCCCATTTGTTATGTATAAATAGATATCTAGGTGATGTAAGAAGTACTAGACCTAGTAGGAAATTGTGTTAAGTGTGAATAGTTGTGAATGCTTTGTGCATGTTGTGTGTTGTGTGTTGAGAACTTACAGAAATAAGTGCAAGTGATTGTAAGAAGGCTTTGTGATATGCCAAGCTTGGGGAAGGAGGATCTGGCGAGGTGTGCACATATCTCTTGTCCTATGCAGAGTTGGCTTTGTGGCTCTGTGCATGTAAGAGGATTGAAAGAAGATAATAAAGAAGACGAAGAGTTGGTGGACGTAGCCCCACACTGGGGGTGAACCACATATATCTTGTGTTATGTGCTTTGTGCTATATTGTTCTTATATTTTCTTAGTTTTGTAATCTTTACGTATGTTAGATGCATCTGATGTAGTAGCTTAGTGCTTAATATCATGAATGAATGTTATATCTGCTATGTGTTGAATGGTAAGATATGCTTAGATCTTGTTGAATATTGTGTTGTTCTGTAATTAGGGTTTTACTTGCGATGTGAATAAAGGGTTAAAGACTAATGAATGTTAACTATTAAGTGCTTGGTTAAGTATTTTGATCACAGATCCGTGTCCTTGCTAGGTTGTAGACACTTGAGTCCTACAACCCCTCTGCCTCTACCTCAGGTGAGACTTCTTCTGCTTCACAGGTGTTGCTGAAAGGGTCGGTAGTTAGGGTTTTTTGGGTGCAATGTTGAAGCGTTGAACCCTGGGTCTGCCCCTGTGCCAACAAATGGTTCTGTTGCTAGGACTTGAAACTATAATTGCTGAGAACTAAAGAAAAGATAAATATTTGTGAGTAGATCTATTTCCCTAGTGCACAGTACTCTACTTGAATTGTGAAGCTATGTGATAAGAAGAGAAGCCTGATCTTAAGAAAAGAGGTAAGATCTTAAAATATTTGTTCTCTAATAAAGGTAAGATAAGTGGAAATTTTTGTTTCAAAAGAACGGAACTAGGTATGTTTGATAGATTTTTTTCTAGTCTGAAAACTAGGGTACATCTAGAAGAAAGAAGATATGATATGAATAGATATGATAGAAATAGTGAAAGATATGTTATTCCTATGCATAGAAAGAATTTTTGGACTAACAAGTGGATGCAGGATCCTAGAAAGATTTGTTTGCGGGTCCATCACTGTGATCCCAGTGCACAGTAYARTAAAGGTTGGGGATCGTTTAAGAGAAAGAGAGGATTGACTCTTTGTTATAGTTGCAGAAGACCGGGACATCTTGCTAAGGAATTCCCTGGTAGAAGTCCTATTTTCCTTTCTTGTAAAGCTAYTGGACAAGAAGTTTTATATTTCCCTAGAATGATTGCTAAARTGGAGAAGATGAAGATGAGACAAGAAAACCATGATGAAGGTCAAGAGACTAAGGATATGCTAAAGAACTGGAAAGAATTAGAGGCTATATTATTGCAGATGAAAGAAACACTGAATGATCACAGAGACATTAGTTTATCAGAGATATTAAAAGATAAAGAGTACATAGAAACAAGAATAGGAGACTTCAACATAGACTGTGTATTGGATGCAGAAACATAGGTGAACATTATGCTAGAAAGTACTTGGGAAATCTTGGGAAAGCCTGCTATGATTCCTTCATTGGGAGGAATAGGATTATTTAAAGGAAAGATGATAACCCTATGTGGAAGACTTACTCATGTACCTATGAGTGCTCATAGAACATCGACAGAGGAAGAATTCRAGGTCATTAAGTTTGTTGAGAAYARTGCCCCCTTTGCACTTTTGTTAGGAAGAACTTGGGTTGAGAAAGATCARATCCAAAGGAAAGAAGAAGAGGAAGCTACAGAAYAGAAAAAGAAAGAATTAAGGGATTTCATGGCTAGGATAATAGCTYGCTTAATACAAGAAAAGGAGGACAAGTCGAAGCAACTGAGGACCAGAGACCTTGCTGTCGAAGTTGAAAGAACGTAAGAAGGCTTAAATAACCTACCCATGCAGGAGAGTAGAACACCTACTCTAGAAACAGTAAGAGAGGAAGTATTACCCTCGAACCCTGTGAAAGACCCTCAGCAGTTCGAAGTTACTATGCCAAAAGGAGATAAGAACAAGAATGGAAAAAGGAATCCAGAGATGCAGATCTCAGGAAAGAAAGCAAGAAAGCTCAGTAAGAAGAAAGAAAAGCTCAAAAAATTGCAGGAGGTTCCAGAGAGGACTTCGCAGAAGGAAGGTTTGCATAACTTGAACCTCGTCGGAATAGTAGAACAACGTAGGCTGAAACTTTTCCACGACGAAGAAATATGACTGTTGAAGGCGTCCCGACTGTTAGAACGACGCTCCAGAATGACTACAAACGCAGTTATTGCTGAAACGTTCGCCATTGGACCATTGAGACTGCTCCATAACGGATGGATTGAGGCATTTCTTCCCATTAGAGGAATCTATTACGATGTTATCTATTTAACTCGTCGAATGTATTACCAGGGACACTTTTGAAAATTGTGATTATCTGATCCCATAGAGAACTAGTTGCTTTCGCACAATGCTTATTATAACCTCGCCACCCATTCTGCTTACCTTGAGTGTTTTTCCACCTACCCGAGATATCTGATATTGATCGTGTACGTCGGGAAACCTTAGCACAACAGATAAATCCATAGAAGAGATCCTAATGGACCTCATGGATGAGAAGGTCATGTATACAAGAGAACATGCCTCACCGACGAGAGGAGTGCAAGCATCCCCATCGACTGGACGTCAATCTGGGCCCTCCTGAACTGTGACAGAGAAAAGAAGCAAGTATTGTGATGAATTGGTGAATGTGAATCTCATCCTATCAGTCCTTCCCGACTATATCCCACCTTTGGTTGGCACGGTTAGTCGTGACAATGTCCCGAGGGACTTCGACTATACATTGATCATTGCGTACGTCCCGAAGGGGATATGAACAATTGGACCATATTTAGGACAGATTTTGATGCTAAAGATCAGTGAATTCAACTTGGGATACCGCAAGAACTATGGAATTCTCACACCACACAAGTATTTCACCAAGACAATGGGGAAGAATTCCAAGCTAATCCCCCAGTTGTGGACCATGGACAGCACAAGATCAATGATCCTCAATGTGATGAAGATACCACACTTCGGAAGACATCAGGAGGTTAACGAGTGTGTTAAAATCCTCCTATCATTCTACCATGGTGGTTACCTGTGGTTGGATAGGTGCATCACAGTAGATCCGACGTTGATCCACCGGATCACCGGATTGAGCATGCAAGGACCAGAGCCTCAGTATTTTTACCCAGGGAAAGCTTCAGATCATGCCCTGGCACAATGGATAAAGGATACTTATGGTGATGTAGAGAAAGGGAAGTAGGGCTACAAGGTAGCCTCCATCCAGAATGGCACAATGCACCTAGCTTGCTAGTTGATCACTAGTAAGCTCATCAGGAAGAATAGACCAACACAGGTCACGGGGTTCGTCATCGACCTCGCGGGAAAATGCATTGAATGGATGCAAATGAACTGGGCGAGCTACCTTGTCAACGAGTTGGAGAAATATTTTTGTGAAGTGCAAGACCAGGGCTATGAGTTTAACTTCAACTAGTTGTTGATTCTGATTTTCTTCATCGCTTGGAAGATGATGGAAGGAGCGACCTTACCTGAAATCGAGCCATATGAACCACTAGCCTTGAAGTTCACTACCCTCTAGTATTCAAGAGACATGGAGAAGTAATGCCAGTCCAATGTGGTGTTCCACACCTATTACTTATAGCTGAAGAGGGCCATTGAATCCTTCCCTCGCATGATACCGAATACACTTCATAGGTTCAAGCCAATAGTGAAGTTCTGCACAGACAGACATTTCATTTACATCACTGCGTGTGGAGACGAACATAAGGAAGAGCTCTAGTCCTATTACAAACTCACCGAGGAAGATATGGAGGAAATACCCAAGGAATGGCCTGTAGACTTTCTTGTACCAGTTGAACAGACAAAACTCTTTGACCCCGACCTCATCAGAAGTCCTGTAGTCACTCGAAAAGAATATGATGCACCCAACAACAACAGGAAGAAAAATAAGGAAGAGGTATAGGAACTGAACAGTGCATCAAATGAAACTACACCAGATTAACTTGAAGGAGGAGGAGGTGACGAAGTATACAAAGAAGAGGATGAATGGGAAGAAGAAAAGCAGGAATAGGGTGAAGTGACACCACCTAAATATCCCCTTCAAGAGACTGAGACATCCAAGAAAAGAAAGGGTTCCCCGAAGAAACCTTCATCGTAGAATAAGTCAAAAGCCAATAAACCTCCATTACATATTGTGCTCATGGTGGATGATATTGACCTCATCATCGCCACTGTATCAGATACCTCAGAGGACATTTTGCAGCGAAATGAATCCAAACAGGAGACAATGTTTGACAGGATCGAGGCGGAGCTCAAAGGGGTACATTAGGCTCTTTATTCGAGTCGCGCAGTGTCTACTGAACCATTGTCATCAGGGGGCATAGAAGTAGGATATGAGCCTACCCACTACGCAGAATAGCCAATGCAATAGAGTCTCGCCTTCGTCATGTCCAGGAAGAAAAATAACAATCCATAGAGGCATTGAAGCAAGAAAAGGAGGAATCCCTAGAGAAACTTCAGGTTGCACAGCAAGAAAAAGATGACCTCTAGGTGAAGTTTGCAGAGGATAGAGTGTAGATCTAGAAGGAAAAAGAACAATTTCTCATGGATTAGATTGGAGTTAAAGAAGCAGTCACTAGAGAACTTTTATCCGTGTTGGGCCTGGCACAGATGGAAGAGGAAACAACTGAGAGACAAGTAGGGAAGCTCACCGAAGCCATCCAGCATCTCCAAGCACAAGTAGTAGAACTGGAAATACAAGCAGTGCCAAGCACTCTGTAGGAAGTGCGATATTAGAGGGAAGAAACTGCTCAAAGTGCAGTCGAAAGAATCAAGGCATTGGATTTAGAATGCAAGCAATTAATCAATTAAGCAATCAAAGTGCGCAGACATATGAGCACCTGGAAGAGGACCCTGAACTAAGGACATTGGAGTCACAGCTCCAGGAAGCAAAGAAACAAGCAGTGACAGTGCAAGCACAGTTGAAGGTACTATCAGCAGTTGAGAAGATGGAACAGTCACAAGAACAGTGCGCAGTTTAGCAGCAAGTCCATGCCATACAGTGTAAATTCATGGAAGTAACCTAGAGACTCCAGCCAGTATAGGATGAAGCTTGCACACTTTTTGAGGAGATCGAGGGACAAGGTGCGCAGCTAGAACAAGTGGTCACCTTAGTGGAACAACGCTTGGAAGGACCTATCACTGAGAAGTTCATTCAGAAGTTCACCGAGCAAGAGGCTCTAGTGAAACAACAGGTGGAGGCAGCTCGAGCCAAGATCGAGGCCTTCGAAGCAAAGTCTCCCAGATCAGAGTGACTCGGGATGAGTCAAAGGTGAGTGTTGGGGGCCTGTTGGCCCTCGACCAATTTTTAGAGAACCTTGGTCATGTTTGACCATTTTTGGGACTTCGACAGGTTGGTCGAAGATGAAGCACCATGCGAAGTAGAGATCGTGGGATCTCACCCTCGTTTTGTGAGATTTTTAGGTTTAGGGTTTATGTAATGGGTATGGGATGTCGACCCATGGGTCTTACCCATGTCTAGGCCCCATTTGTAATGTATAAATAGATATCTAGATGATGTAACAAGTACTATACCTAGTAGGTAAGTGTGCTAAGTGCGAATAGTTGTGAATGCTTTGTGCATGTTGTGTGTTGAGAACTTGCAGAGCTAAGTGCAAGTGATTGTAAGAAGGCTCTGTGTTGTTCCAAGCTTGGGGAAGGAGGATCTGGAGAGGTGTGTGCAGATATCCTATCCTACTCAGAGTTGGCGTTGTGTCTCTGTCCATGTAAGAGGATTGAAAGAAGATAATAAAGAAGACGAAGAGTTGGTGGACGTAGCCCCACGCTAGGGGTGAACGACGTATATCTTGTGTTATGTGCTTTGTGCTATATTGTTCTTATATTTTCTTAGTGTTGTAATCTTTATGTATGTTAAGTGAATTTGATGTAGTAGCTTAGTTCTTAATATCATGAATGAATGCTATATATGTTTAATGCTATGTGCTGAATGGTAAGATATGCTTAGATCTTGTTGAATACTGTGTTTTTCTGTAATTAGGGTTTTACCTGCGATGTGAATAAAGGGTTAAATACTAATGATTGTTAACTGCTAAGTGCTTGGTTAAGTATTGTGATCACAGATCTGTGTCCTAGCTATTTTGTAGACACTTGAGTCCTGCAACCCCCCCCTGCCTCTACCTCGGGTGAGACTTCATCTGCTTCACACGTGTTGTTGAAAGTGTCGGTAGTTAGGGTTTTGTTGGTGTGCTATTGAAGCGTTGAACCCCGGGTCTGCCCTTGTGCCAAAAGATCCATATCAACATCAAGCATAAGACAAGGAGAACAAATCATGTCATTGATTGCCTCAGTCGACCTCTCGTGTTTTCACTCACCACCGTGCTCCATTCCTATGGGCATGAGGCATATGAGTGGCCCCAACTTTATTAGAAATATCTTGACTTTTCCACCACCTATCATCTCTTGGGTATAGGCATGAATGTCACCAATTTTCACATTCAGAACGAACTATTATGCCATCTGGGCCACCTTTTTGTTCCTACAAGAAAGTGTGCAAAGCTGATTTTGGAGGCTCACTATAGTCGTATGGCAGGACATTTTGGTGTGGAGAAAACTATGGTCATTCTACAAAAACATTTTTATTGGCCAAAACTTTTATAGGACGTCAACAAGTATATCAAAACGTGCATTGTGTGTGCCATTGCCAAGCCATCCATCAAGAAGAAAGACTTGTACACCCCTCTTCCTACTCCTGAGAGGCCTTGGGAATCCATCTCTATGGATTAAATGTCTAGCCTTCCATCCACCAAGCAAAGAAATTATTGTGCATTTGTGGTGGTTGATCGGTTTTCAAAGATAGCCATTCTCACAGCCTACAAGAAGAGCATCACAATGGCATATAGTTCCAAGCTCTTCTTCGAACGAGTATGGGTCCATTTTGGGATACCATAGACCATCATCTTCGATCAGGACAACAGTTTCCTCAACACATTTTGGTCGATTCTCTAGTCACTGTTGGACACCAAGCTCACTAAATCCACTGCCTTCCACCCTCAAACTGATGGCCAGATAGAGGTCGTCAATCGAATGAATGTGCACATCCTGTAAATGTATAACTATAAGAATCCACATACATGGGATGATAATCTTCTCTATGATCAACACAGCTACAACATGGATCTCCATAGCTCCACTATCCATAGCCCATTTCAGGTGGTGCTAGGATTCCAACCATTGGGTCCCATTGATGTTTCACTACCTCTTGCAACCACATAGACAAAATCTTCCCATGTTTAGTCTGAGGTTGAAAAAGCCTCCATAATCATTGAGAGGATTCAACACATCCATCAATAGTTTCATGAGATTTTACAAAAATCCAATGCTAAGTACAAGCAGTGTCATGATCAACACTGGGTACCACACAAGTTTCAGGTGGGAGATAAGGTCTGGCTACATTTTAAAAAAGAACTCCTTACAGGGCCCCATCAGAACCTCCTTCCACTTCGCTATGGGCCCTACACTATCACCAAGGTTGTGGTAGATAATACTTTTGAGATCAACACTCCCCCCTTCCTTGGCTTGCATCCAATTTTCAATGTGGACCTCCTCTAGCCATATTTTCCACCATTGTTGGACACCTCATAGATCACAAAATAGTTGACACCAACAGAGCTCAACCATGACTTCATGGAACATGCATCCACTGATCATATAGTGGACACACAGGTCAAGGGAACGCGCCAGTAGAGGATCCATCTTTATCAGGTTGTCAAGGCGGGGCAACTCCTGCACCAAGGAAAATGGCTCACCCAGGGCCAAATTCAGCAGAAATCTCCTCACCTAATGGGGGAACTCAACACAATGGAGACCATTTATTACTAAGGGAGAGGAATGATCCAGGTGGATATTTGTGGCCACCCACCTATTCCAAATGGATCCTTTTGACAATTTTAGTTCAACACGTTCTTCTGTAATTATTTTTAATTGTGGGTTCTACACTTTCGGGGTTGTCTGAATCCCTACACAACTGCTAGGTGGAGACTGGTGGTCACCCACCTAATCCAACTGGATTATTTTGGAATTTTTCATGTCAATACATCTTTCTATACTTCCAGGCCGTTTTGGGGCCCTAACAGTATTGTTTTATCTTACCACAATCAAACTGTAGACAAAGTCAAAGTTTGACAACATAATGTGTAGTTCTCAAAAAGACCTTTCCAACCGACTATCACACACATAAAATGGAGGTCATATGCAAAAGTTACGACCCTGGGAAGTTGAGGTATCGACTTACCAATCGGGGCCCACATAAATTTTGGTGTTTCATCTCCTAGGGTTAGGTTTTTGGATGTTTGGGGTTTTGGAATTCATGACTAATGTTAAAAAGGCCTCTAGAGCCTCATTGTAATCATTCTTCTCAGAAGGATGCGCATAGCAGCCACATCTCTTCTTAGAGATAGCTACCACCATTCGAGCAAGTTGTTTTTAGTTCTGCGGTTTTACAGTTTCAGCCTATTTTATTTATTTAATAGAAGTTATTGTTCACTGGATATTTGTTATTGTTCTTTGTATCTCTGTGTTATTGTATTCAGTTTTTTATTCATTTTGTTCCGCTCAAAAATCCAGATCAGTACAAGCTATTAATGATATTGAAGAATTAGTTCATATGATTTAAGAAATTTGGAATGTGAATTATTTGATGTTAAAGTTAAACATGAGATAAATGTGACCCCAATGAAAGAATATATAGAATAATTGTTTAGAAAGGCCTTAATCAATATTACCAAAGAAAATCAAGAAACGACAATTAGTACCAGCCCAAAAACCGTCAGGAAGGAGGATAAAAGGACAACAATGACACCTAAATGAGAGAGAGACTCCATCACAGTAAGTCTATGTTGATTACATACTTTATTCCTTCTCAGAATTCATTCAGTTGTATTTATCCTTTCATTAGAAAAATATAATTGAATTATGATAACTATCTTTTGTCTTCTTTCCAGATATGTTGCTCGTTCTATGTTCCTCATTCTTCCCTCTTCATCACATTTCTTGTAAATATTTTTATGGTCCATGGGAGCCCCAAATACTAGTCCATTTATGGATGAATGCCTTGAAATTTTCAAGACTATAACAGATATTATTGTTTTTTAGAAATTCCAGAGAACTATTTCGGAGTCAATTTTGATTATATTTTGTAACTCTCAGTTTTGAGTATAAGATATTTGAAATCAACTTATCAAAATCTTCTTTTGATCTTAATAAGTAATATTCTTTCAAATTTCTCTTGTGCAATTGGACCATTTCCTTTTATTTTGAATGTGATCAGAAACTTTATTAGACTACGATGGATGTGAAGATATTATAATTTTCTGTGTTTTCTGCAATGTGTGATGTTTCAAGTTCCTGGTCCACTTCTCAGGAACTCTCCATATATTTTTATTTTTCAGCAATTTGTATTTTATTGAGATATAAATATTTGGATTATGTCATTTGATATAATCTTATATTATTTTTGATATCAAGGATTTAAAGAATATATTTATCCAAAGAGGAGTACAACCTCTATAAAAACGCAGGAGGATCCATATCCTCATGAGGTTTCCATTTCGATATTGACAGATTCAAATGTCAACATTTTTAGTGACACCGCTGGGGAGAAACACAAATTTGGCCTTAAACCAATATTTCTATGACTCTGCCTCAAATTTATCAACCTCAATTAGAAATTGGATTGGGAAACCAAAGAATTATTCTGCATCAATTGTATAATATTGTATTGACAATATCCCGAACTCCATAAGAATTGGAAATATCTTGGAAGACTCTTGTTCAATAAGAAGAAAGACAAATTCTTAGAAGACAAAGAAGAGACAAAAGACAAATTCAAAGAAGTCAAGCATGAAATATAAATTTAAACTGGATAAATATAAAGGACCAGTAACCAGAAGTAGAAATAAGCATTTTCACATCCCAGAAATTAAAGAACATCCTTTTGAAGAAAAGGAAACAGATCAAATTATGAGTGATATAGAAGAAAGACGTGAAGAAAGGCGAGAAGAAATATGTGAAGAAATACATGAATAAAGACGAGAAGAAAGGTATATAAATCAAATAAGAAGGGTAAGAGTCTCTCCTCTTAATCTCTTAGGTGAGCAACATGAACTTTATATTCTTCCAAAGGGGACATTGAAGACATTTTCAGGTGATGGAGAAATTGATCCTAAAATACATATGGATCTATTCTTGGATATTTTTCATTTTCATCTTATTGAACATGATGATGTGATGGTGAGATTATTTCTTCAAACACTAAATGGTCAAGATTATGAATAGTATATCTTTACCTACACATTCAATTTCACCATTTGATGATCTTGAAACAATGTTTTTAAATATGTTTCTCCACCAATGGCTTACCATACTCTTCTTACATAATTTACTCAAATATCTTTGAGAAAGAATGAGATAATTTGTGATTTTAATTTGAGATTCAATAAAACATTGAATAAAATCCCAGAAGAACAAAATCCAAATCATCCAGTAATAGTCGGTTGTTATAATAATGCAATGCCTTCCAATGTAAACTTTTCTATCATAGCTTCTCAAATTGAAACCTTAGATGGATCAATGGAAAAAGCTACATAAATGGAAGAGATTATGTTTTAAATGGGAGCAAAAACTGATGTTATTCTTGGAAGAGTCCAAAGGAAAATGGAAAATTTGGCTATTTCAAATCAAGAAGCCTCAAGTTCAAAGAAGAATGAAGACCAAAAAAAATACATATTGAAAATCAAGGAGTTGGAGGAGGTTTCTTCAAAGGGACTATCCCAAATGTAAAAAGTGATCCTATTGCAGCACAAGAAACTAGATAGAGGATGGATATTGCACAAATGAACAAAACATTAGGCAGATGCAAAATGAAATAACTAGACTGAGAAGAAATGAAAATTTCATGCTTAATCCAAGAATTCATGTTCTAGAACAAAGAAGAAATATTTCCTAATAATAGAGAACAAGAATGGAGAATACTAATGATCGAAAAAGATAGAGAATCCCAAGGGCACAAAATCCAAATGCAGTAATACTTGACGAAGCTTACGATGAAAACATTATTGATCAAGGAGTTGAATATATTCAAGAAGAAATTCTTGAATCTGTACAGACAGATGAATGTGATTCATCTATGTATATATTTGAAGAAGATGAAGAAAATAATATCTCGCAAGACAATGTTGTCCAAAAATGGATGCAAGCAAATAAATCCAAACCAAAGGAGAATACTGAAAAAGAAAAGAGAAAGAAAAGGAAAAAGAGAAGAATAAAAAAAGTGTTATAGAAACAAATAAGTAGAAAAGGATTTTAAGTTCCCCTCAGATCATGTATAATGTAGTGGATGACCTTAGAAAATTGAGAATCACTTTTCCTTTCATGAAGGTGGTAAAAATTCCACAACAGAGAGAAAACATTCTCAATATTTTAGATGAACCAGGAAGTATAATGGAGGCTATTGTTGCAAGTCCAAGGCAGAATCATACTACATCGGTTGTCAACTTGAGAGACAAAGTTCCACCTTTTTATCTTTCAATAGAAAATCATGATGTTTTTCTTCACAATTGTTTGGTAGATTTTGGAGCAACGAATATTATCATGCCTCTGGAAGTAATGGAAGCACTTTGTATGAGTTGTACTAAATACTACAAAATAGGTGAAAGTATCTATGCAATTGACTCCAAAAAAGTGTCTTCATATGGAGATATCAAGGACTTCTATGCTTGGATCACTATTGCTCCTCAGATTATCATTGTTTTTCACTATTATAGTGGTTGATATTCCTCTAGCATATGGAGTAGTCCTCAGATGAGATTGGTCTTTGGTGATTGTGGGTTATATCATGAATTATGCTAGTTGCATGATGCTACCAAACAAAGATGGGACAATGCTCAAGATTCCTCGTGAGACTAGAAATCCATTTTCATTTAATAAGAAGAAGAGTGAATTAATGCAAGATTATGTGGATGCATGTATTGGAAATTATGCTATACTTGATTTGGAGCAATCCAAAAATTTGAAACAAGAAGGTGACTCTTTTACTGTATTTTGGAGAATTTCATTTGACGATGCATGCTCAAGCTCAAGGAATGATGTTGGAATTGTACTTAAAATACCTGATAAATTCATATATCCACATGCCATCAGACTAGAATTTCCATGCACAAACAATGAAGAAGAATATGAATCAGTAATCCAAGGGATGATCCTAGCATTGGAAATTAAAATCAAACACTTGATTGTAACCGGTGACTATGAACTAGTTATAAATCAAGTAATCCAAATATATAAGGTTAAGAAAGAAAAACTAAAATTATATGTGAAAATACTAAATGAATCGATGGAGGATTTTAGTTCATTTAATGTATCATCCATCCCCAGAGAAAAGAATCAAAATGCAGATTCATTAGCACTTGTTGCTTCACTATCCAATCCAAAAGATATTCAAAGAAAAAGTTCATTGCAAGTGAAAGAAACATTTAGACCTTTAGTGTCCAAGAATCAAGAATACCTTCAAGTATTTGAAAATGATGAGCAATTGAATGATTTTATGGCTAATGAAAATGATTGTAAGGAAGATGATGGCAGTGTTTCTCCTATTCCAAAAGATTTTGTTAAATCTAAATCTCGTTTTACTAGATATGACCAAGCAAAAAAAGTAGAGAAGAAGTATCAGTGCGGAAGGTGCAAGAAACAAGGAAGATAAATATTGGAACTAAAAGCTCCCTTAAGTATGTAAATCTTGGAATTGATTGCATGCCAGAATAAGTTGTTCAATACATTTCATTATTCAAAGAATATTTTTCAATATTTGAATGGAGCTATGATGATCTCAAGGCATATGACAAGTCTATATTCCAACAGTTTATACCATTGAAAGAAAGGACCAAGCCTTTCAAGCAAAAAATAAAAATGATGAATCCTAAGCTAAATCCATTGGTAAAAATAGAGCTTCAAAAATTAATAAATGCTAGAATTATTTACCCAATTAGATATTTATATTGGCTTGTTAGAAAAACAGGATCACAGAGAAATAAAATAAAAACAAATGCAAAAATAAAACACAGAAGATACACAATACAATAGAGACACAGATATACATGGTTCACCCAGTGTGGGCTACGTCCACTAGAGAAATTGCCAGGTCCTTCCTTTTTATTATCCAAAAATGAAGGGATGCAACATGTTATAGCACAGTTTGTACTTGGAAGTAAAGGAAAGGTGAAATAAAGGCAAACTGGCGAAACTGAAGACTATCCTACCACTGCCACCTCGATAGGATAGCTCTTTTTGTTTAGGGTGGTAGGCCTAGGGGAGACGTCCCTGGTGACCTAGGGTTTTGAGAAGGAAAAGGTTTATGGCTAAGTAAAATTCCCCCCCTCACAAGTCACCACTGATCAAAATTTTCAACTAAACATCCAATAAAGATAATGATAACCAGAAGTGTACTTGCCTGAGACAAAGCAACAAGAAAACTATATATATGCAAGATCACTTGTTGGTTAGTACTTCATATAATCAAGGACTTTCTGATATAAAGAAATTGATTGATAATATTGATGAGGCAAATCAATGATGTACAATAATAATAATCACAATATATCACCTCAAAATAAATGCTTAAGAAGAAGCTTCACAATGAGCAAGGGCAATTTATCATCAATGTTATAATATCAACATTCATTAGAAGCAATGCATTTAGCCAATCTTTCAATTGTTTTAAAGATGTATGAAATGTTGCAAAGTATAACTTCAAATCAAGTGGATAATGGCAACAATAGGGTTAGTAGGTAAGTCTAATCTAGGGTTAGAAGTTGTTAGTAGTTGTTCAAGGGTATTTGATGTTTGAAGTTTTGTGATCAAAGTACTCAAGCATAGAAGGTCTTAGATCAATGTGTTATTAGGGAAAATGGAGTCAAGCTAGCTGAAAAAGTTGAAGGGACAAAATGATAATGGTAGGGCCAAAGACAATAGGGATATGATGGTTTAAGTTTTTTTAACACAAGGCTTCAACCTATCAACTCTAGGGGAAGACGACTCACTAAGGTGTAGTAAACCTAGGCCTTAGTTCGTCTTCCTCCTTATTAAGCTCAAAGACAAAGTAAAAAATGGCTAGCTTGAAGAGTGAATGGTAGGGTGTTGCAATGTCAAGTCCCTAGTATTTATCTTCAGCAAAAAAAATGGCTCTTAGCATAACCTAGTAGGGACTTAAAATAAGAAAACCAACATGTGCTTATTTCCTAGGGTTTGATCCAACAAATTTCATTAACAAAATGCAAGTAAAAAATACCATAATCATTCAAGAAAAGGAAGGATTGCAAAAATTCACTTACATTCACCAAGTATTATCAATGCCAAACCCTAGTTGTAAACCTTGCACCAAGAAAATTCCAAAAATAGCCAAGAAAATCCTCCTTCAATAAGTGTGCATTAGTAATTTCAGCCAAAAACCCTAAAGAGGATGCAAATTTCATACGTCACACAAGCATGAGTGAAATATGATGAATAAAAGAGAGTTTTAGCTCTCTTACTTATACAGTAGTAATGACCTTAATTAATTTTTAGGTCACAAAAGGCTGACATGGCAAAAAATACATAAAAATATTATTTTACATTAAATGTCATAATCAAACCCTAATCAAGAAAATAATGAGGATGTCATGCCCTTTTAGGGTGATTTTATCCCTTTCTAGGGAAACGTTGTTCTCCTGGAGAAAAACGTTAGGCCTCCTTGGGCCTCCAGAACAAGCCACACGTGACACACATGCCACAACTGCCTCCCAAAACCTCCACAAATGTTGGATGATGTCATGAATGTCATGGGTGATGTCATGGCCTTCCAAGTCCAACATCCTAGTCGAAAAGGCACAACCCCCATGGGTACATGTCTTCTCAGATTCCTCTGGTGGAACGTCCTCCTCTTCCCCAGTGCAAACCCTCTAACCTGTCTCTTCCCCCTGCTGGGGTCTCAACATCCATATGGTGGGCTCTCATCCCCATGGAGTTCTGAACTAATCATCTCCCCATGTGTACCTATCCAATATGGTACCTGTCCATCGAGTATGGTCCTGCACATCAACAGATACGCCCTCCATGGGCTCATAAGTCACAGGGATCATAGCAATGTCATTCACATCCAATCATCAATTTTATTAAACATGTGCATAAAACCCTTTTTACTCATTCAAGTGCTCAAAGACATTATACAAATATGCAATCTAAGTTTGGAGGAAGTGACAGGGCATCCTATTGGGCAAATTCTCACTAGATTTGGGATGTTTCCGAGAGAAATCAAATCCAACCCATGTGAGTGGATGAGGTGGATAAGGGATGTCTAGGCAAGGGGTGCAGTGATAGCAGGGAAATGCATGGCTTACCTGTAGGTGCCTCTGTAGAGGGTGAGATGCACCTATCCTAGATGAAAATGTTTCCAAGCCCATTCATTCCTTTTATCTTTATTCTTTATTTCTTTTTCTTTCAAGAAGCTAATCAGGGGACATTGCCCTGGCATGGTGACCAGTGGTGGAAATGTCACCCACAAGGACTTTCACGGAAATGAGAAAGTTGGCTTGTGATGAGACCCCCTTTCTCTTGGGTGTGCCACCAAGATCCACTACTGTAGCATTGTAACCAACTAATAGTAGTGTCATATCGCTCAATGCCCATGGAGCTAATAGGTTGGCTCATGAGGAGACCCTCTATCCTCTGACTAGGTCTTGTTTTATTATTTTTTATGGGTTCCTTTGTTTCTTGCTGAGAATCCTTTTACTACTTCCTTGGGGATCCCTGGGTGAATCATCTAGAGGTTTTAGTTTTTAGGCTTTTATCTTTTTCCAAATACTTTTACTCCCTAGGCGTTTATCCCCTTCTTCCCACAAGGTAAGGCGAAACCCTTAAATAATTAGTCAACTCAATGCTCGGACCATTGTAATGGGATGGATGAGCGGGAGTAAGATGGAAAGTGCTAAGTATGATGGGAGCGGACGATGACTTTTCATGAATCCCCCCAGTGACAACTCAAAACCTATGGGCACAAGCTTACTAGGGCATCCTATCATTCCCCTCAAACATGGTCAAGTGGATAAGTATAAGGTCCAAGCACCCATTAGAAACAAAAATAACTAAATCCACAGATTCAAAGGTTTTGAGGATCAGAGTGACACATACTATGATACCCAGACTCATTACCTCATGGAGCAAGATCCATCTCTGCTAGAGGAACAAGCCAAGGTGATGGATGTTTTTGTTGCTGACAAGGTGGAGGCACTGAAGAAAAGAAAATATGGGCCCTCCAGGGCCATTCTCAAGTTGATATGGCTCTCAGTACGCCATGTATAGGACCTGTGGGCCTTGAGACATAATCTCTTTAGTTATCCCTAAACTGGGGGATAACATCTGGCTCCAACTCGGGGACATGTGCTCACCGTAGAGCGCATGAGAACCTTAACATCTCTGGTATAACATGTAACCTACTTGATCTTAACATAAATTATTAGTAATCATTTGGGGTGGTGATATCACCCCCAGTTCACATATATATAATGAAAACAAACATATGTACAAATGTGAAAGAAAACTACTCTAGAATGAAATGAAAATGGTATATACAATGTATGCAAATGTCTACCTACTTACCTGTACTTACCTGTTGGTTAGATGTTAGGTGTAGTCAAACGACCAATGAAACCAATCTAGTAATGTCCCACAATGACTGCCTTTGTGATTCATCATAAACCAAAACAGTGATAAGTCAAGAACAAAAATAGCATGGGTTAGAGAATATATCGTATCATCGAAAATAATGAAGTCTAACTCATGGAGGTGGGTGGGAGGGATAAAATCATGCCAAGTCATTCTCTGAGGAAAGTGCTCAATCCACTTTAGGAAGGGATCGTGAAAAGTCAATTTTTCATAAAACTAACTGAAAAGGTCTACAAGATGGTTACCTAGGACGTTCTCAAAATCTGAAGCCCTGGAAGGGATTGACAAGGATCTAGTAGATGACTGGAAAAATCTCAGGGGAAAGCTGAAAAGATGAGATGACAGATTTATTATTGAAGTATTCAACCAAACCTTGGACTCTAGGGTTTTCCATAGAGGAAGATCAATACAAAATACAGATCTCCCAACTACACCTCTAGAGACACAACAAAGCAAAGTAATCAGAGGTGGATGGAGAAAGTTGTCACAAGGATCGTTCTTCAGGAAAACAATGTACTTACTCCTATCAAGACTTGAGCACAACGGTGGTTGATAATATTCTTCATGGAATGAATCCAAGTGCTCATAGGATTACTCATCAAAACCCTCAAGGTAAGACAAAAAATTATCAGGAAAACATGGTACTAGGTCATCCTTGGGTGTTTGGAAAGTATGGGTAAATATATCATCTCCTTGTTGCCACTGGTCAAAATCAAAAGTATCCTGTAGTGATAACTATGAAGGAAACACTTGGAAATGATTCTCAATGTCATAAATGGGGTCCATATCAAAACCAACTACATCCCATTTACATCTTCCGACATGTATGAACTCATCAATATCAACTATGTCACTATCTGTATCATAGCATGAAGGATTTAGAACATTCAAAGGCTCATCGATCTCCTCCTCATTTCCCAAATCATAAAGTAGAGAATCATCAAAATTTTAGAGAGGAGGGAAACTTACTGTTCTCATTTCTTCTTGTGTAGGGGAAAAAGGCTCACGGATGGTTTCATCGGAGAGAGGAGGGAATGATTTTATTTCGTCATCTTGTTCGGGTTCTAGCTCCTCAACTGTGTCTTCAACAATCCCTTTCTCTTCCCTACTAGGTTGGAAAACTTCATCAAGGTCTTTTCCCTTAGCATTTTGTTGGTCAATAACTTGTTCCCCTTATTTTTGGAAATCAGTGGTAAAGGTTTCAAAGGAAACTAAACTTTCCAAACTAAGAGTGACCGGGATATCTTTAGGGTCACTGATTTGAATTCCTAGAGAGAAGATATGTTCTCCTTTGGACCAAAATATATTTGCCTCTATTTGTATGGCCATGTTATAAGTTTCGTAGAGTGTTTTTGGCCTCTTCTTATTTAGGAGGAACCCTAAGTGCACCCATAGTGCATTGGTAAATAGATACACAAGGTACTTGTCTTCAGGATGATGGCTTTCAGGAATTTGATATAGTATGTCCTCAAACCTATCCTGGAGATATCTGACAGTTTCATCCTCAGTTTTCTTTATATGCTCGAGTCTTTTTAGTTGTACTGAGATGTCTTCTAATTAAATACCCCATCTTTTGACAAAGGTTTCTTCAAATGGTTCCATAGTTGTGATGTTGGCATCAGGGAGGTTGTCATACCACTCCCTATCATTTCAATAAAGACTACCAGAGAAAAGTTTCATGACCAAGTCTTCAGCATCATCAGCGATAGGGTGGGATAGAAAGAAATCCTAGAAGTTTCTCATGTGATAGTCATCTCTCTCCCTATCACCACCAGTGAATATAAGGAGAAAATATTTGTATTCAAGGGGCATTTGTTTAGGGTATCTGGGATATTACTCATGTCTAAAGGCTTGTAGTTTCCCGAATCCCATTGAGAATTCATAGTTGGCTTCGTCATCAGTGGGGTCGCCAGATAATTTTCTTGAAATTATCAAATAAATAAGGGAAGCATCCTTAGTGGAGTTGCCAGGTAAGTTTGTAAGACAAAGATTCGTTTGAGGAAAGGATTACCGAAAAAGTGTCATCTTGAGGAGAATTGACTTAGTGTTCCCTGACAATGGTGCCAAAATGTTATAGCACAGTTTTTACTTGGAAGTAAAGGAAAGGTGAAATAAAGGCACACTGGCAAAACTGGAGACTATCCTACCACTGTTACCTCGATAGAATAGCTCTTTTTGTTTAGGGTGGTAGGCCCAAGGGAGACGTCCCCGGTGACCTGGGGTTTTGAGAAGGCAAAGGTTTATGTCTAAGTAAAATTTTCCCCCTCACAAGTCACCACCGATCAGAATGCCCAACTAAACAACCAATAAAGATAATGATAACCAGAAGTGTACCTACCCGAGACAAAGTAACAAGAAAACTATATATATGCAAGATCACTTGTTGGTTAGTACTTCATATAATCAAGGAATTTCTAATATAAAGCAATTGATTGATAATATTTATGAAGAAAATCAATTGTGTACAATATCAATAATCACAATATATCACTTCACAATAAATGATTATGAAGAATCTTCACAATTAGAAAGGGCAATTTATCATCAATGTTATAATATCAACATTCATTAGAAGCAATGCATTTAGCCAATCTTTCAATTGTTTTAAAGATGTATGAAATGCTACAAAGTATAACCTCAAATCAAGTGGATGATTTCAAAAATAAGGTAAGTCTAAGCTAGGGTTAGAAGTTGTTAGTAGTTGTTCAAGGGTATTTGATGTTTGATGTTTTGTGATCAAAGTACTCAAGCATAGAAGGTCTTAGATCAGTGTGTTATTAGGGAAAATGGAGTCAATCTAGTTGCAAAATTTGAAGGGACTAAATGATAATGGTAGGGACAAAGACAAGAGGGATATGATGGTTGAAGTGTTGTTAAGACAAGGCTTCAACCTATCAACTGTAGGGGAAGACGACTCACTAAGGTGTAGTAAACCTAGGCCTTAGTGCGTCTTCCTCCTTCTTAAGCTCAAAGACAAAGAAAAAATGGCTAGCTTAAAGAGTGAATGGTAGGGTGTTGCAATGGCAAGGCCCTAGAATTTATCTTCAACAAATAAAATGGCTCTTAGCATAATCTAGTAGGGACTTAAAATAAGGACACCAACATGTGCTTATTTCCTAGGGTTTGATCCAACAAATTTCATTAACAAAATGCAAGTAAAAAATACCATAACCATTCAAGAAAAGGAAGGATTTCATAAATTCACTTACATTTAGCAAGTATTATCAATGCCAAACCCTAGTTTTAAACCTTCCGCCAAGAAAATGCCAAAAATAGCCAAGAAAAGCCTCCTTCAACAAGTGCACACTAGTAATTTTAGCCAAAAACCCTAAAGAGGGTGCAAATTGCAGACCTCACACAAGTGTGAGTGAAATATGATGAATAAAAGAGAGTTTTATCTCTCTTACTTAGACAATAACAATGACCTTAATTAATTTTTAGGTCACAAAATGCCAACATGGCCAAAAATACAAAATAATATTGTTTTACATTAAATGTCATAATCAAACCCTAATCAAGAAAATAATGAGGACGCCATGCCCTTTTAGGGTGACATTATCCCTTTCTATGGAAACATTGGCCTCCTGGAGAAAAACATTAAGCCTCCTTGGGCCTCTAGAACAAGCGACACATGCCACATGTGCCACAACTGCCTCCCAAAACCTCCAAAAATGATGGATGACATCATGAATGTCATGGGTGAATTCATGGCCTTCCAAGGCCAACGTCCTGGTGGAAAAGGCACAACCCCCATGGGTACAGGTCTGCTCAGCTACCTCTCGTGGAACGTCCTCCTCTTTCCTGGTTCAAACCCTATGTCCTGCCTCTTCCCCCTGTTGGGGTATCAACATCCATCTAGCGGGCTCTCAGCCCCATGGAGGTCTGAACTAATCATCTCCCCATGTGTACCTATCCAATATGGCACATGTTCGTCAGGTATAGTCATGCACATCAACATATACGCCCTTCATGAGCGCATAAGTCACAGGGATAATAGCAATGTCAATCACATACAATCATCAATTTTATTAAACATGTGCATAAAACCCCTTTTACTTAGTCAAGTGCTCAAAGACATTATACAAATATGCAAGCCAAGTTTGGAGGAAGTGACATGGTGTCCTATTGGGAAAATTCTCACTGGATGTGGGATGTTTCCAGGAGAAATCAAATCCAAGCCATGTGAGTGGATGAGGTGGATAAGGGATTTTTGGGAAAGGGGTGCAGTGATAGCAGGGAAATGCATGTCTTACCTATGGGTGCCTCTATAGAGGGTGAGTTGCACCTATCCTAGATGAAAATGTTTCAAAGCCCATTCATGCCTTTTATATTTATTCTTTATTGTTTTTTATTTCAAGAAGCTAATCAGGGTACACTACCCTGGCGTGGTGACCAATGGTGGAAATGTTACCCACAAGAACTTTCACGAAAATGAGAAGGATGGCTCGTGATGAGGCCCCCTTTCTCTTGGTTGTGCCACCAAGAGCCACTATCCTGGCATGGTAAACATATGCTAGTAGTGTCATACCGTTAGATTCCCATGGACCTAATAGGTTGGCTCATGATGAGACTCCCTATCCTCTGACTAATTCTTTCTTTATTATTTTTTATGGGTCCCTCTGTTTCTTGTTGAGAATCCTTTTACTGCTTTCTTAGGGATCCCTGGGCGAAGCATCTCGAGGTTTCATTTTTTAGGATTTTATCTTTTTCCAGCTTCTTTTACTCCCTGGGCCTTTAGCCCCTTCTTCCCACAAGGTAAGGTGCAACCCTTAAATATGATGGAAAGTGGTAAGTATGATGGGAGCGGATGATGAATTTTCATGAATCCCCCCAGTGGAAAATCAAAACCTATGGGCACAAGATTACTAGGGCATCATTTCATTCCCCTCATACATGGTCAAGTGGATAAGTATAAGGTCCAAGCACCTGTTAGAAACAAAAATAAATAAATGCACATAGTCAAAGGTTTTGAGGGTCAGAGTGACACATACCATGATACCCTGACTCATTACCTCATGGAACAATATCCATCTCTGCTACAAGACCAGGCTGAGGTGATAAATTTTGTTGCTGCTGACAAGGTGGAGGTGTTGAAGGAAAGAAAATATGGGCCCTCCTCGGCCATTCTCAAGTCTATCTGGCTCTCAGTACTCCATGTCTAGGACCTGTGGGCCTCGAGACATAATCTCCTTAGTTATCCCTAAACTGGGGGATAACATATGGCTCCAACTCGAGGACATGTGCTCACTGTAGAGTGCATGATAACCTCGACATCTATGGCATACCTTGTAACCTGCTTGATCTTAATAGAAACTATTAGTAATCATTTGGGGTGGTAATATCACCCCCATCTCACATATATAAAATGAAAACAAGCATATGTACAAATGTGAAAGCAAACTACTCTAGCATGAAATGCAAATGGTATATACAATGTATGCAAATGCCTACCTACTTACATGTACTTACTTGTTGACTAGATGTTGGGTGTATTCAAACGACCAGTGAAACAAATCCAACAATGTCCCGCAATAACTTCCTTTGTGCTTCATCATAAACCAAAACAGTGATAAGTCAAGAACAAAAATAACATGGGTTAGAGAATATATCGTATCGTCGGAAATAATAAAGTCTAACTCATGGAGGCAGGTGAGAGGGCTAAAATCATGCCAAGTCATTCTCTAAGGAAAGTGATCAATCCACTTCAGGAAGGGATCGTGAAAAGTTAAAGGTTCAGAAAACTGACTCAAAAGGTCTGCAAGCTGACTACCTA